>PYAF01002879.1:98921-120147 GCA_007407185.1 Glycine tomentella
CCAATTAATTATTAATCTACCCTGAAAATCAAATTAGAATAATTAAACTTAAAATAATCCAAATTAATTAAAATCTGAATTATCGGTCCAATTAAGTCCTAAATGAGAAACAGTGCAAAATATAAACATTTAAACACAATTAGGGATTAAAATGAGTACAGAAAGATGAGTAAATAGTGATAAATAGTGACTCATCAACCATGCTGTTAGTTGTGATGATTGATAAGTGTTTGCCGTAACGCTCCAAAACAATTTAACTATGTTAATTCTGTAGCACGGGATTAACCTAGATCGACTCAGAGACACTATCAATATGGTTCTAACTTCAACTAACTAATAACAGTAATGGGGGACTTTTATCGAACAGTTTATATGCGTAAGTAAAACTTGCAAAAACACAAACTGATTAAAGAACAACACAGAAACTAACAGAATTGTAAAGAGGTAATGTAAAATAGAATTAAAGCATCAATCCAATTCACCTCATCAAGCTATTCAAATCATCATTGTTCTCAGAAATTTATCGTATTATGAAAGTTCATTCAATCTCATTAGAAGCAATTCAATCGACTTAACCCCTAAATTGATTGAAACCACAACCCTAACTGAAATATCATCCAATTAATCTGTGATTAATATTCGAAATTAGGAAATGAATCCATAACCTAATCTGATTTCAATCCTAAACGCATTCATAATCATGAAAACAGAATAGCAATTGAAGAAGAAAATGAACATTCAAACAGAATTCAAAATACCAAACCAGAACTCAAATTCTCCTTTTGCTTGGGTTGAGTCCTTGGATTGATTGAGTA
This sequence comes from Glycine tomentella, assembly GCA_007407185.1. NCBI lineage: Eukaryota > Viridiplantae > Streptophyta > Magnoliopsida > Fabales > Fabaceae > Glycine > Glycine tomentella. The sequence goes on from PYAF01002879.1 coordinate 99,737, forward strand.
ATTAGCCTCCCATGATCATCATCAGTGAAAGCCCCATGAAATGATTGCACAAAAATGGAAGAACAACAAAACGAAAATGAAGAATAATGAAGAACAAGGAAGAACAGTTGAGAGAAAATAAGAGCAAGAATTTTGATCCTAAAAACTTAAAAGAGAGAAATGTAAAATTGTTTTTACTAATGAAAAATGTGTAATAAAGTCTGTCCTATGTCACTAATATGTAGTGACTAAGTCTGAAGAAAAGAATGGGCCATGAACAAAACCCATCAATTCTAATTATTTACTATTTACAACCATAAAAATCAAATTCATAGCACAAAATATAAGTGCAGTGATTCTGACTTTGAAGCCCAAAATGACCCTCCAAATAATAGAATTAGCCTCGGCTTATTTCTGTTAAACTTGTAGATCTTTTTGTTATCTTTCCAGGGACTACTAGAATGATCCATTCAGAGTTCCGTAGAGCTCTGTAGGTCCTATACAAGGCAGATAGGTCAAATGAGCATAAAATCCGAAAATACGCTACAATTAGCAATTAAGCCCACTTACTTGCCTAAGACAAAAACAGAATTAGAATGGAAAAATAAAAGTCCAAGAGAAGTCAATTAAGCTAAGATGGATAGAAAAATATTTAACTAAAAGCACTCCATCAATGATGGTGTTCCAAAAAGGTCTTCAAGTTAAATCCTGCATTCCAAAATGTAAACAAGTTAATCAATTGGTTACCTGTGTCGTTAAAAGTATGTATCCACTATTTCTTTTAAATGGAAATGATATGCAAGAGTTGTAAGAGGTGTCATTCCAGAAGGTGCATTTTTTTTTAAAGAATAAATGTTATTTGGTAAGTAATTAAAGACTTACTATGAGGCAACCATGGTATTGCCATAGATTGTTGTTCCAAAATAGAATGAAAGTGAAAACATGAAAACAGAACACAAATTATCAGTGTGTAGAGACAAATTTTAAATACCACAGTTATCACAATTAATAAAGATCAGGACGTACTACAAATTTTGGAAAACTTCTTTGAAAACCACATTGGTAGTTACATTTTGTGCTTTTCCTTCTTTGTCGTGAACGAGTACTTTCAATCCACTTTTTCTTTTGTACATAAAGCTGCCCATGACTGAAAACAGGATTCGGAAGATATAACGCAACACATTCAAGAGATTGACCTTGAGACTTGTTGATTGTCATAGCATATGACACTAAAATTGGGAATTGTCTTCTGATCATTTTGAAAGGTCAAGGAGATTGGGATGGTGATAATGACATTCATGGAATGTAGACAACAACACCCATATTTTTACCAGAAATCATTCGTGCTTCAATAAAATGATTAGCCATTCTAGACACAGTGAACCTTGTACCATTGCAGAGCCCTTCTGCTTGATCCAAATTACGAATCAACATGATAGGTGTGTCTTTTTTCAGTATGATTAGGTAATCCAGAAGTTTTTAATGAATGTAGAAATTCTGGTGTAATAGATTGGAAAGCTTGACTTTCCACAACATCTGTCATGTCAATTGAATCAAAGCTTAAATATTCTCTTTGGTCACTTGGAATAATATTTAATACATGCTCATTTATTTTGTCGACAACCTCAATAGTTGAAGCTAGAATAGCCCTAGTGCTGAGAAACTCTTCATTGTTATAATTTTTCTTGATATCTAGGTAAGTGTTGCTAACAATGGATTCAATAGGATCACTGAAATCTGTAATTAGAAAATCAAGAGGAATCTCTATTTCAGAAAATCCATCATTACCTTTGCCTAGTTTCCCATCACCAACGTCCAATAACCATTGAGAAAACTTGTTAATTTCTTTGGTATTTGTGGTTTCTGAGTGATGATGTAAGCGCATATTCTTTGTCAACTTTAATACGATGCAGTAATCCCACATATATGAAGCATTATAGTAGCGTGGACAATGTCTGATATGCTGCCTTTTGTATAATAGGTAAGATTTGGTGAAAGTCACCTCAAAAACAACAACTTTTCCACCAAAAGACAGAGTATCTTTGTGACACATAGACATTATATCCTTCATTGTTTTGTCCAATGCTTCAAAACAGAATTTATGTGCCATAGGAGCCTCATCCCATATGATTAATCATGTTGCATGTAACAAACCAGCTAGCTCACTACCTTGGTTGATATTACACATGGAGTTTTGTAATGTATGCACTGGAATGGAAAATTTGGAATGTGCAATTCTGCCATTTGGTAATAACAATGAAGCTATACCACTTGAAGCAACTGTTAAAACAATTTCACCCTTACTATGCAATGCAGAGGCTAATGTATTCCACATATAAGTTTTCCTGGTACCTCCATAGCCATATAAGAAGAAAGATTGACCAACCTGTTTAGTAAAAACATTCATGATGGAATCAAATATAGTTGTTTGCTCATCTGGATTATGAAAACAAAAAAGACAATGTTAAATCCAGTGTGGAATTCAATTGAACATATTGTAATTGTGCTTCATTTTAGGTCATAACCTGTTAGAGTGGCAAAATATCTTTTAAAATCACATTGTAATTGAATCCTGTCATAATTTTGTTCAGCATATATATATCTTTTCCAAAATCAGCTTGAACTACACCACTTGGATAAGGCATGGTTGGACAATCTTTTAAAGATTTTTTGTTGGAATGCAATATCTCTTCAATGTGAAGTAGTGCAAAATTTTGTAGGTCTTCAATAGGCAGCTGTAAATCTTTATTTCCCAAAATAATCAAACAGAATTGTTGATATGTGAACAAAAGATTGAAATTATGTAAAAAGTATGGATAATGTGTATATTACTTGGTATATTTGTAAGCTTTCTTTGATCATGTAGAATCCCATCAATGAGATAATCGGCTGTTTGACACCAGACATACTCTGATCTGTCAATGCTATTGGATGTGAGCATTGTAACAAATAATCTCCTTAAAAATATCCTAGAACCCCACTGATATGCTTCCTTTAAAGCGTTAATGTACTCTTTATCATCATGCAAAAAACCCATTGCAAAACAAGCTTCCTTAAATGAAGGATATAGTTGATCACCAACTGTACGAATTTGTTCATAACTGGTTGGGCCTTTAACCACTGATAACATCATCTTAAGATAATACAGTTCTCCAGTACTTGGAGGGACCCAATTCAACCTTCCAATTGTGCAACCTTGTTTTCTTGGCTTCCAATGTCCATCCTTAGCTATATATGTAAACTTTTTAATGAACTGGACATGAGTTGGATCTTTGGCTTCATTGAAAATGGCATTTGCTTGCATCTAAGATGTATACATGGACTTTTTAACAATTGGTAATGGAAGCAAAACATCAATGTCATTATCGTCTTCAAAGATTATGAAATTTTCACCAGGTAAATGAAAGTATAGTTGTTCAACAGCATGTGATCTCTTGTGTATTTGGAAAGAAAATATTCTCTAGCAAGCTTCACAAGGCAAAATATACCTACCATCTAGATAGTGCTTTACCTCATCTACACACTGATCTTTTGTTCCAGCATCATTTTGCACAGGTACAATTGCAGTTGTTATGCGATCATATCCTTTATTGTTGTACTTGAATAAATATTTGATGGATGTTGATTGATTGCACCACTCTATGTTGATATGAACTTGATATTTCAAGAGCAATTTTTCATTGTATGGCACAACATATCTATTGTCTAGCGGTATTTGATTTTTTTCAATGTATTTGCCATCATTACGTCTTCTATAAACAGGATAACCATCTTGATCAACCACAGTTTCAGGTTTCCATTTCTTTGGGAAAAACCTAGAACACTTCCCATCTTTCATGCATGGAGACTTTCTGTTAGCAAATCCACACAGACCATGCATCATATGACTCTTGACATATTCATACAACTGTGATTCCTCATTAACATCTGGTATCTCAGCTGATATGATGCTATCAATATCTGTAGGAGATGAAGGATGCAAAAAAAGCAAGATATGAGCATGTGGCAGTCCTCGCTTTTGGAATTCAATTGTGTAGATATCTGCAACCATTATATTGTGAGTTTTGAAATTACCAAAATAAGAAAACATCATGTTAATAAGTGCATTTGAAGTGCAATTCTTACAGGCCAATACATTGCCTAAAACTTTTTTATCTTTCAAGTCAGACATAAGCTGTTGTAGCTTGAGTTTAAAAATCTGTGTAACAATATCTGGGTGATCTTGCGGACTTAAATTAAGCATTGATACAGACCTTTGAATTTCATTTCCAATACGGATTACAAGTGAAAGTAAAAAACAAATCTGGAAAGCCAACACTACTTCATATGATAATTCCATCAAAGTACAATTGATCCATATACCCGTGGTTGCCAACAAACGATGAAGGTAGGATAATACGCTTCCCACAATTGCCACGCTGCCTATCATCTACTTCCTGTGACACAATTAAAGTGCTTTATTTATCACAACGCAATTGCTTTTGATGAGTTCTTATAAAAATTAATCGTTCTGATTCCAGTATTGTGTATCCATCAACAATAAATTGCTGAAACAATCTTCTGGACCTCAATAAGGTTTGACTCTTTGCTTTTCTAGATTGTAGCTGAAAACACAAGAACTCTCTTATAGTGACTTTATTTCATTTCCTTTGGTGTGAATTTTCCATCTCTATGCTTGATATCATTATGATATCCATCTTCACCATAAGGAAATAGAAGAGGATATTGCAATCCCAGATAACTTGGATGAAGCTCATTGATTCTTTGCAATCGTCCACTTTGTTTTTCAAGTATAATTTCTCTATTTATAGGTTGACTTGCATCCCCAACAATGACTGCAACCACCTCTGAAACTGTGGGCAAGTTATAAATCCTTCCATCTTTTTTCGATCTGCTATTAACTGCAAATTAAGATTTTATGTTTGACAGTTATCATATCTCTCTTTGGCCATCCTAAAACACTTAGCAAACACATTACATTCATCAAACATTTCTTTTAGCTTTGACACAAGATGTGAATCGAGCTGCTTTTCCCATCTAAAAATTTAACAAAACTGTCAATAATGTTTGGTTTGGAGGCAAAACATTATTATTTATTTATACTGTTTGTTAAGATATATTTTGAATACAGTTTTTGATGTATAATAAACATGGTAAAAAATACACTATGATAATAATTATAAAATTTGACCTTACTCCACCAATTTTGTTTTGAATTTCATTCTCTGTATCATAGATATAAAGTTGAGCAAATTTTGGAGGTTTCCCAACCATTAGTAACAGGATACCAATCAAATGACATGATTGTCCATGAATTCTATAAATTGGTGGCCCTATTCCTTTTGACAAACTTGTATCTACATTGGCATGAGGAGAGCTGAAAGCAAACATCATATTATAAGCTCTGATATTTTCCTGGTAATTTTTGCTTTCACGTGATTCTTGATCGCATAGTAGTTGTTGCAACAGTAATGGTGGATTCTTAAGAAAAGGAAGTTGAATCCTTCCAATGCTACAACAAAGACTATATTTGGGATTACCATGTTTTTTTATTTTTTCTCATACTTTCTTGATACCACATAGCAGCTTCGCAATGTGGACATATTTAAGTAGGATCTCCTAAATCAACATATCCTACAAAATTTAAAATTATTTACTTAACATTTCTAACATTGTATAATCCATAACAGAAGCTCCTGGATATCAATGAATAGATTACAAACCTTCATTATCCTTGCTAATGTGTGTTTTGTTACCACTATTACATTTCTCTTTTGCTAAACGCTTTCATTGCAATATGCTCCTTCGACTTAATCTTGTAGCTATAACATTGAAATTTGTATTAGAAAGAGGACGTCATGAAATTACTTTTACATTAGTAACATTTTGGTGTTACTAAACAATTTGTGGATAGACAGTCTAACCTCTAGCAATATGGCCAATACAATCATTAACGTCATCTGATACTTCATTTGCAGTTCTGTGAGGATGCATTAAATTGTGACTTGTTCCTGCATAATAACCATCAGTAATAATTAACTCCAACCATCTGATAAATGTTGCACTTTTAAAATTGTGTCAACATGATTGGTACCTCCACTTGTGTGTTCACTTTGACTGGACTGATGATGGTTTTCATTATATGTCTCTGCATTAGAAGTTGAATATGCATCCACAAATTGATCCAGCAAACTTCTTTGAACCCCACAGATTTCATTGACTATTCTGTTTTCTCTGTTTAGTAACTCAATACCTATCATCTGAGTATTAATTACATTCGCATTTGTTAATTCCAGAGTTTGCTCATTGCTTATTGTTCTTGCAGAATGTACATATCTTGTTTAATTCAAAATGAAAAATTAGTATTTCTTTTACCAAGACCAATTTGATTACTATAATTACACAAAGTAGAACTTATGGATAACAATGAAAACATGCTAAACCTTAATTTTGTTTGCTTATGTGTGTCTTGTTAGCATTGTTATGTTTATCTTTTGATAAAAAAATGTCATTGATGTATACATGTTGGAATAAAATAAATTAGTTCCACATTAGTAACATTGTTAGTGACAAAAAGTTTGTGCACAAAAAGTCAACATTGTCCTGATATGAGGACCATAGTTATCAAGTTTACAATAAGCAACCAAATAACAATTGTATAACGATCATTAGCCAAAGAAGAAGCAAAAATTTCAGGGCAATACCTATATGAAGTTTGAAATCATACTTAAGTACACATTGAAATACTGAATATTGCTCATTTTTCTATAATAACTACCAACAATAATAACATCATACTTGTTTCCAGGTGGTGTAGTTTATCTGAGGTACTATGAGTTTAATTGTTACCTCCTTTTTTAGAGCAACTTGTTGATTTATAATGAAATTAAGTATTGACATATTTGAATGTTTTGTTGGAGAATTCAGTGGTCTGTCTGATACTATTAATAATATATGGTAATCGAGTAATCACACTTTCTTGATTGGCTGCTGTTGCTGGACAATGAATAGATTCTGCATATTTCAAAACACAACATTAGTGACTGTTGCCCACAAAATGAAAACTGAAATTGTAACCACAAAATTTTTGAATTTAAGTGCAGAGAGGCAAAACCATCATTTTGGTTGCTGATGTGTGTGGTGTTACCACTGTTATATTTAGATTTTCCCAAACTCTTGTCTTGCAATATCAGTTTTCGTTTCAATCTAGCAGCTTTAGCATCAACTTTTGCATTACATATGTCATCTTCCATGTTAATAATAACTGGTAATGGAGTAATCACAGTTTCTTCATTGCCTGTTGTTGCTGGACAATGAACAAATTCTACATATTTAATAAGGTAAGCATGTATGTGGTCTTATATTTTCGTTGGTCACATAGAAAATAAATATTGATTATCGGTCTGCATATTTTTTGATAGGTTTAAGAAGCAATAACAACTTGTTCAGCTGATTATGAGGAAGTTAATTTTTTAAATATAAGCATGGGTTACATATTAAAAATAATGAAAAAGGATGGTTAACTTGCAATAGATTTTGGCCATACTTTTACTTCAACTTGACAGGACTTGCTACTGTTTAATTAATATTTTGGTGTGCATATATTTCAGTTGACTATGCGGTGGTTAAGTTGAAAAATATACCCATGGTTAGAGAAAAAAAATTCGAGCTGCTGAACTTGTAGCATATTTTGGCCATAGGTTGACTTCAACTAGACAAGACTGATGTTGTGTAATTCATATTTTACTGTGCATATATCTCAAATAATTATGAGGAGGTTTTTTTTTGGAAAATATAAGCATGGTTAACTTGCAGCAGATTTTGCCCATACTTTGACTTCAACTTGACTTGACTTGACTTGACTGATCCTTGATTATGAACCTATGAACCAAGTTTTGTTGGCATTGCATGCATGTCTCTAATTTAGCCATCGGAGAGATGACAGTGGTTTTATCCAATGACATGACTTACAATTTGTCAATAAAGATGGACACCAATGAATTCTCGTGAATCTAGACCTTTTTAGTGGAAGAGTTCAACTAAAAAGAAGGCATTGAATGATTGAAAAAGTAGTGGATTCCATGAGTTCTAGAAAAAAAAAAACTAAGCTGCATAATCTTTGGCTGGCATTCTAGATGTCACAACCTTGAACTATTGTTCTCTTGTTTTGATATTCTATGAAAGATACTAAGGCACAAAATTAAGAAGCATCCTATCTTTTTCAAACCATGGGCCTGCCACATATAATTGGAACTACAAAAAAGAAACACATTTCTCACAATAAAAGTCGTCCAGTAACATCTAATGTCATTTTGTGGGATTCTTCTTTTTTCATATAAACTTAAGCTAAACTTGATTACTTTTTCATATGTTTTACCCCAAACATATGGAAAGAGTTAAGAGACAAATAACAAATGTAACAGTAGCTACCATTGGATATACCATTTACCAGATTAAAAGAGTAAACATTGCAATACACGTCCTTCACCATTTAATGTTAGAAAGTGCAAATAACAATTTTTTTTAAAAATGTACAACATCGAGATGACTACTTAGAATAAGCATAACACAAAAAAGGTCTTCAATGGTGTTCTGTAACAATCACTCAGTTTTGATATGTTTACTCAACCTAGTAGACGAAAGTTGTATTTGTGATAAATCTTCAAATGTTGTGGCATCAAATTTAGTATCAGATGGGACCAAATTGCGCTTAGCTGGTGTCATCGGGTCCATCAAGTGATCATCAGACTCACCAGTGGCTGAAAAACATTGCTACCAAAAAAATTGATTTCTTATCAATTACTAATACCACATTCATCAATCCATTATATAACAATTAAACCAAAGAGATGCACCAAATAACTTACACTATCAAGTGCATCATTACTCTGTTGAACAGACGACATAGATGGGTCTCCTTCATCCTTAATAATATAACAACAAACCCATTTAGACACTAACAACCCCAATTCTAAATATTGAAAAATCCAACCAATTATAAATGCTGCAATTTTTAATTAACAATACCTGAAGGTGGTAGACTAGCATTTTTCCAAGAACAGTGGTGATTAATTTATGATCTTCGGATAACTGAGAAACAGAATGACAGGTATAGCTAGACACAACTTTAAATCTAAAAGCCAATTTCTTTCCCAAAACACAATCCAAATCTTTTGATATGTCTCTTGGATCAAAATCTCCTTCCTACATAATTACAAACATGACATCATTAATATCGCAGAATAATATTATGTGTCTAAAATCAATATCAACATATCATGAAAACCATAGTAATGACGCCTCAACAATAATTCTTTGCTTAATTTCAGCTGCAGTTTCATTTATCAGGGCACAACATTCACAATCCCACAATTTAAAAATAGCAGATTCACGTGGCTGAGTCACCCTAACCTCAATATGATACCTATGGCACATAAATAATTAATTAACAGGGACACATATAGATAACTAAATTATTAACATGAAATATATGACAAACATCATATTTTGCAAATCTTACCTTGACATTGGGGTTGCACTTTGATTACCACAGACAACACAAATAACAGACAAAGCATGTGCATCAACCTTTTTGTTACATTTGGGACATGCATCATAAATCCAACCATTGGCTATCAACAACCTTTGTATAGTAGCCACAGTAACACACATACACTCCTACAACAAAGTTAGGACACAAAATCATGCCTTATTACATCGTTTGAAAAAAAAATTGAGAAACAAATAATCCATCAATACTCAATGATACGTTTTTAACTTGGCTAATTTCATCTAAATACTTGATATGTGCATTATGCAGAAACCGATCTGCAATAGAATAAAAAGAAGATCCATAAATCTGACTTCCTAGCTGGCTATAACTATTCATCGTTATCTGAGTTGGATCCATCCTGAAATTATTAAAAATATATAATCATAACCAAAGATTAGTCTAGACATTAATACACCATAAAAGAGATTTGATCATTACGAAGAAGTCAACCGATCCTTGAATTCCACAATTTCCTTAATGTCAACATTCACAAACATGCGCGAACTATACATTGAATTTTGTATCGATGTAGAATAAATGCATGCATTCAAATGGAACAGTTATCACCCTAATATTTACCTACATAAAAAAAGCTTATAAACAACTAACCTCTAGCTTCATTGATTTTAGCCATAGTGAGTAGAAATACCATAGGCCCACTAATATGCATATCCAAACAATCCTTTACCTCCTCAGCAAGTGTCTCCCACAAAGTACAACTCATAACACTTCCACTATGTCAGATTATGCATCAATAATGAATGTATGCAATTAGCTTCATTATAACAGTATTATTAACTATAAAATAATTGACCTTTACATAAAAGATTAAACAATATCATTCATCCTTCATTGTAAACTACACTTTCTTTGGCTTTCCATCCAAGTTCCATTGACCAATTTCAACAACCTCACCAGTAACATCTTCAACAATAAACCATAATTCAACACATTTCCACATGAACATGTTACAAAGTTCATTTCTTAATTAGATAAACTAATTTGTTCATATTAAATAATCAGGTGTTGCACAGCCAGTTACAATGTCATCAAACTTTGTAAAATTGTACATTGTCTCAGGTATTTCAGGTATTTCGTGGGATGTAATTTTAGTTGCTTTGACCAGGTTTATTTTGAAAGCATGGTTGGTAGCTTTATACTAAAGAGTATTGTTCTTCACCTCAAAGTTTTGAATAACATAAGTTTGACCAACACAAAAACTATCCTTCACCATTCCAAGATCAATATTCTTCATTTGAGCCAGTATTTTATCACACTGTTCAATAAACATTTTTGAGGTTATAGTAGTTACATAATGCTGATATATACAACTAACATAAAGATATGGATACAACACCCTAAACTTTCTTTAAAAACGCAAACCTCCTTGTCAATTAATATCAGCTCAATCGTAACCCTAGCTGCTCTTGGTACAATCCACATGTTTAAAACTCGAACAACAATTTTTCAAGTTTCTTTGTCATCATTTATTTCGGTAACGGAATTCAATCTACGAATCTACGAAACATTGCTAAACACAAACCAAAAAATACCAGTCATGGTTATTAGGAAGAGAATACTATTATTGACCAACAAATTAATTCACCCAAATCAGGAAAACAAAACAGTCGTGCTTACTTGAAACTGATTTGCATCACAAAGTAACAATCATGCTCATTCAAAACTGATTTGTATAATCACGAAAAGGCATCATTAATAACTCACCAGCGGCCATGAACAAATAAATTGACCCAAAATTATAAATCCTTCACAGCTGCGCCTTTCCAGTTGTAATGGTTGGTGTTGTCCTCTATGATGCTAAAGGACTAAACTAACATGCTTTTGTATTAGTCGCACAAGTAGTGAAAGCCTGTTTAAAAAAATTTAGTGTTAACAAAAGTTAAAGACAGAGGATGGCGGAACCGAAAAAAGCCCAAAATGCTGAATGCCAACTAAACCTCCTTAATCATTTGTATAAAAAAAATAAAAGCCACCAACCATGTCTTCTCAACGATATCGAACCTTCTTAAGAAAATGCAGTGTGAACGAAAGCTAAATGCAGTGTGAATGAAACCACAAAAATGAATCGGCTGGAGAAGAAGAGATGGTCTACCATGGAGCGTGTAGCAGAAATTACTCACCAACTACTGACAAAACGTGTAAAGGAAAGCATGATGGAGATAAGAGAAAAAAAGGAAGAATAGTTGGTGAGGTTTCACCAGAAATGTCAGGAGTTGAAGACTTTTTTTGTGTTATGCTTTCACTTGGTTTTTCTGTTCTACACAAATAAGTTGAGATGTGGGCGAAGCTGTTAAGGAAAGCTATGAAGATGACACGTCGTCCAACAAGCTCAAGTTGCCTGTTAGCATGACACATCAGCAAAGCAAAAAGCATCCTGAAGCTGAAATTTTGTCAAGCTGAGATTTGCTGTGAGGATGACAGCTCAGCAAAACCAACATTCTTTTATAACAATATATTGATAAATATATATCTATATATATATATAGTGAATCGAAGAAAAATAGAGTACAACTTTCAACAAATACGAGCAGTGGGCCAACACAGCAAGACATTGTCTAAATCTCTGAAACCCTATGAAGCAAGTGTACTGCTACAACAACAGGGCTAAAAGTCTATCCACATGGATCATAAATAAGGACGCTGCAAGCTGCCACCTTGTCATGACCATTCATTCAATCAAAGGTTGTACAAAATAAAGGCTTGGTTATATTCCCTTTCAACCAATATGTACCAGTATGACCCTCATCATTTAACCCAAGAAAATGGTGAATATAATAATGTAGTCTAGGTAATTAATACGATACCATAACACGGGGACTACCTGAGAGCCTTAGTATGTGTAAGCTAGGAATCAGCTTTATGATGTGTTCGATTGAAGGCATGTTTGATTCTAAGGAGAGAAAATGAGAAAGTGAAAGAGAAAATAAATCAGAAGAAAAATAGAATAACAATAGAATTGATTTGGTTGAATAGACATAAATGAGAAATAAAATAAAAAATATTTAAATTAAAATTGTTATATACATAAAAAAATAAGAAAAATTATTTTTTATTATTTTTATGGATGGTGATATTATTTGGAGAGAGAGCATGTAGTATTTTCATAAAATACCATGATTTCTATCCATTTCCATTCAATTTTGTGAGGAAGAAAAAATATATTGATAATTTTTAAAATTTTCTAAATATTCATATAAATTTATTGTTTTTAACTAGAATTTTAATATTAATATATTTTTTCTAATAATATTTTTATTAATTATGAAATACTAACAAATAATAAGTTATAGTTATAGAATATTATGCTATTAATGTATTGATAAAATTCAAGATGAATTAATTGTCAATGTAATTATCTAAAAATATGAATCTATACAATAAAAAATTATATTCAATAAATTAATTGGAACAAGGAGTCCCAAATCCATACATTATGATAAATAGTCGATAAGATTGATATGTGCCTTTTCATGTATTTGATCTCATATCTAAACTCCAATTTTGCCATCTCAAGTACTCCACGCATTTCCAAACCATCCCTAGTAGCACCTCATGAAGACAGATCATGTAGATGTGTTCAAGATCACCGGTCAATTAGCAAACACCATTATTGTGAACATATCATATTTCTGTTTGAGAAAAATAGTATATACCCATTCTCATCAATATATAGAACGGAAAGAAGTATATAAACGTGTAAAAGGAGATTATCTCAAAAAATATTTGCATTACCAAACAGACGATAACATATATCATATGTTATTGATATCACCCAAAAAAGCATATAATTACCGAATACTTAAATTATATATTGCTACATATAATAATTTAATTCACCAAATCTCGTATATCAAAATACATAATTTCACACCAGCAAAATTATACTATTTAAAATTTTAATTAAAGGAATTAAAAATTAAATAGTTTCAATTCATAAATTCAAGAAAACAGGACATTTTGAAACTAAACAGGACCGCATAAACAAAATAATTTGAAGTTAAATACACGAGAAACTTCATAAATTTGAAAAGGAAGAAGCTTCCACTAAGATGTTATTTTTAAAAACGTGTGCCAAACTTTGGCCAAAGTGCAGTATAAGAGTAAACTCTTGTTCGACATGAATCCAGCACTACTATAAAAATAGTTTTCTACGATGATTTTGAAGAGTCTTTTATGACGGTTCTCAAAATCATCTTAGAATTTTCAATTTTTAAGATGATTTTGTAAAAATTCGTCATAGAATATTTTTTTCTAAAAAAAATTGAGGATTTTAAGACTTACAAAAATCGTCTTAGAATATAGATTTTTTGAAACGATTTTCCAGAGAACTGTCTTAGAATGTCTTTTTTTTAAAAAAAAGAAATTGCTGATTATATGACAATTGTCTGAGAAAACCATCTTAGAAAGTAAATCTTCTAAGACGATTTTCTAGAGAATCATCTTAGAATGTAGACTTTTTAAGACAACTTTTCAAAGAACTGTCTTAAAATGGTTTTAAAAAAGTTTTTTTTTTCCAAAAACCGTCTTAGAATGTAGACTTTCTAAGACAGTTTTGCAAAGAATCGTCTTAGAATGATTTTTTTATAAAAAAAAATAAAATTTAAGGATTCTTAGATGGTTTTTTCAAAAATCATCTTAGAATATAGACTTTCTAAGACGGTTTTTAATGAACCGTTTTACGAATGATTTTTTTTTTTTAAATAAAATGACTACATTTTTCTAATTCTCAAAGACTAATCATTATTTGACATGGTTCAACCTACATTTTTATCAAAATTATTTTTTTATTTTATACCTACTTAATAATTATTTTTTCATTATTGTTTAGTAAAAGAATAATTAAATAAGAGTATGTAAAAAAAATAACTAATATATCTAGATATTTTAAAAAAATTATATAAAAGAATAAATATTTTTTTTAAAAATATCTTATAATTAAAGATGAAAAGAGTAATTGTTAGTAGCTTGAGACTAGTTTGGTTTCAAACAAATGATAAAGATTATGAGTGTATTGGTAATTAAGATACGATAGAATAAAAGAATTGAATAAAAATAAGATAACAAAAATATATGATGAAAGTTTGTTTCACAAATCACTACCTAAAGATACCATTGAAAGATGAAAGTGAATGAAAAGTTAGAAGGCTTGTTGGGTCCTTTTTATTTTTCTGACATGGTACGAAATAAATGGGGTACCTATTCATAATGAGTCAATGTGAGATCTTTCAATCATGGAATCAAACAGAAACTAGAGATCTAACTGGAAGTATATACTATAAACTTCACAAATATAAGGAAAAACAAATTGATTAAAAGCTTTTTATACATGTGATTATGAAAAACACAAAGATGACAGAGCCAAAAGTTGATCAGCAAGAAATACTAGGAAATAATATTACAATAAATTCAACCTTGTCTCCACAAATCAATTTTAACTTGAAATAAATTAAAAATAGAATAGTATCTGTAACAACACAGAGACAGTGACTTTTCATCAACTACAAGTTATATTTAAATAACAACAAAATTGCAAAAAAAAAAAAAAATCCAGCAAATATACAACTAATTGAAAATTTAAGGCTTTTCTTCACAGTTTTATTTTATCTACGAATAACTAAAGTTAAAAACCAAGGCCAATTTATCACCAGGTGTACTTACTTCCAAGTTATGGTATTCATCTTCAAGAACGTAACAACTTTCTTTTTTCAGTACAACAAAGCTAATTCCACTCACCATGAAACAACCATCCAACTTGTGCGGGAAATGTCCACACTCTTCAACGTCATCAATGCTGGATGGCTTTTAGCTAACTCAGTTATCTGAAACAAGAAACATCAATCAATAGAAAGACATGCATGCTTGCGGTGTGTGAGAGAGAGAACATAAAAACATTTGTTGATAATAAGTTAGGTAGGAATAACACTTAGAAGTTAATTAGAGGCTATCGCTATACCTTTTCAGAAAGGTGGAGAGTTTTCAGAGCAGTGGCAGACCCACGTTGGAGCAAATGTCCGTAAGCGCAGACATAAAAACTCAGAGAATCCATTGACAGAGGAGAAGAGAAAACAATGAAATTGAATTGGATTTGATTGGGGCTTTGAGGATAACCGCAGATTTGTGATATGGTTGCGCAGGGAATGAAGGTTTATACTTTTATTATCACTGAAATTAAAACTTCCTCTTGTTCAAGGAAGTGCCGCACATAAACAACGACAACGAGGATCACTACTACAAAAACCACTTTTTACGTCGGTTGTTTACCCCTTTTTACGTCGGTTCTACAACCGTCGTTGTTATAGGTGTCGTTGAAAAAATACATTTTTTACGTCGGTTGACAACCGTCTTAGAAAGTCGCTTTCTAAGACGGTCGTTAGAGCACAACCGTCTTAAAAAATTGCTTTCTAAGACGGTTGTTATCTATGAACCGTCTTAGATTACCACTTTTTAAGACGGTTGCTACCCAACAACCGTCTTAGAAAGTCACTTTCTAAGACGGTTTCTATAATACAATCGTCTTAGAAAGTGGCAATCTAAGACGGTTCATAGTAAACAACCGTCTTAGAAAGTGTTTTTTTTAAGACGGTTCATAGATAATAACCGTCTTAGAATGTCGCTTATGAAGACGGTTAATAACTTTGAACCGTCTTAGAATGCCACTTTTTAAGACGGTTCTTTTTGAGAACCGATGTAGTTTCTTTTATTTTTTTTTTAATTTTTTTTACACGTTGATAATAAAAGTCGCGGTATATAAAAAAAAGCCATACGAAGTATATAAAAATAAAAATCATTTCATGGTATATATTAATTTCAATATTTCTAATTACAATGGTAAAAAATAAGTTTACAAAATATATATACTACCATAATCCATACCATAGACAAGGTAAATCTCATATTTAACAACTATCTAATGGTCGTAACTCCTATTTTGTAATTGAATAACAAATGTATGATGATTTTTGTCACCTCCTCAGTAGAGTCAGCAACATATCCAAGTTTGCTTGTATAATCATACCCACCAGCCCTCTTTTGTATTCTATCTGATTCACTCCCTCTCAATAAATGTGTACCTTGGGCCTTGGCCAAATTCCCTAAGCCTGGCATTTCAAGAAAAAGCTGTGAACATAAAGGATTTCATTCAAAACAAATAGCAGAAATTTCTGAATTTCAAAACAATATTAAAATAATAATAATAAAATATAAAAAAATAGTGTTATAAGAAGTAAATTAAATATTTAATCATAATTAAATTATTCATAATTAAAACTTATAATAATTAAATATTTAAAAATATAAATTATATTTAAAATTTATAATAAATAATTTAAATTATGATATAAAGTTATTTTTATTAATGATCCTCATGATTTCTAATCCTGCTTCTATTCAACATACCAATAAAACTGAGAAATCAAAATAGAATAATACAAATTGGCACAACATACACAGACATTAAGCACATTAACTTCACTTTTGACCAATACTCCCATAGCTCAAAGCAAGCATCACTCATATTTTAACACAAAATAATTCAAACAAATTTTTATTTTTTTCAATATAAATATATCACATACCTAGCCAAGATACCATGAACAAGAACAAGGAGGTGATCAGGATTGTTCTTCAAATAAAAATTAAAAAAAGCCATTGTGACAAACAAAAACACAATAACTCTTTGTAAAAAATGATTTTATCATAAAGGTAAGGACATCATTCTAGCTTCTTGGTCTATGCCTTTCCCAAATCAATCTTAGCTTCAACATATATAAGAAGAATTTAGTTAATGACCTTGCTACATTAAAATGAGCTAAGATTGCTGACCATTCATCCCAGTCATCTCCTGTTACATATACCTCTGATACAACTGTTATTTCATCCAAATCCAAGTCCTGACCACACACACAGTCAAGTTTTACTGCAAGAAACCAAAGCAGAAAATCCATATATATATATATATATATATATATATATATATTCCTTGAGACTTGAGAAAAAAGGTAAAAAAAAATGTAAATGGTTCAATGGAAAAAACTTCAGCAACAACTAAGAGAAATGCAACATAATATGCCAAAAGGTAAATATGACACAATTTCATGAAATGGAATGACAGATTTTGCATCTCTATCATCTTCCTCATCTGAATCAATAATCGCAATAGTATTTTTTACTACAGGAACATCCTTTTCGATGTATTCCCCCTCCAAATCTATGACACTTTGATGTGTCAAACCAGTAACTTGTTATTTTCCAACTTGGGAGTACATGAATTCAGACAAAACATAATAAAAGTAGAACAAAAGCAAAAAAATATATTCTCAAGGCTTATATACTTCAACTGGACTCAAGCATGATGCTATACAGATCAATGAAGTTACACAATGGGCAACAATGATGAAAAATGGCACAAACCTTTATATCCTCAGAGTTCACATATATATGGTTCATACGAAGGTATAAATTTGTGGCTGATATTGCTCTGACATTCCAGTCAGTCTTAGAACCAAAAACAACTTGGTCATAATGACTAGTGGTGGTCATAATGCAGCCACCCTGGGCCACTTATGTCTAACATCCATTGGCATAAACAAAGGGTTCTTATGGCATTTGCATATACTGCAGATTCAAAAGGTCAAAAGGTTTAACCAAAGAATCCTACTTAAAAGTCTTAAAAAGCTGAAAGAAAAGATAATTTACAAGGGAATTGATAATGGCAGAAGGAAAAAAAGGTAATGCTAAGCTCATTTGTTTTTAGGGACTCACTGATTCCACCTTGGTCATTTCAACCATAAATCTTGAGGGGTTCTCCTGAAAAAGTCAACACGTTAAAATGTCAGCAACAACAAAACTAAAATGCTAAGCATGACTTGGAATTTTTAGTTTAACCTTGATTGTCATTCAATAGCAAGAGAGCAGAGTGCTTCACCCTTATCACAGTGCATTGAAATCATCAATCTCCAAGAAGAAAGCAGTAAGTAAAAGAAACACATCTCTAAACTTGTTTACTTGTCTGTTTTTCTAATACATGAATCTTCTTCTACTAAAGTTCCATTTGTGGATTAATTATTTCAAACCAACATAGGCAAGTGTCATGTGCAAACCAACCAAAAACACATTTAAAAGTAGCCACATGCAATTGTCAAGTCACAATCAGGCACAAAATGAACAACTACATGGCTACAACGTTTTATATATGATAATGGACTCAGCTAGAGTAACTGCTGTTCCTATTTCTAAAAGCTTGTTCCTAATCAAGGGCACAACTTCACATAAATTTTTGCCTCATTCACAATCTGTTGTGCCTCTTGTTCAGCAACCAACAACTGTTGAATTCCACCTTGACCCCTGTTGGATGCCATTCTGTGATGAATACAAGCACTAACTATTAACCAGGAGAACCTTTAAGTTGGCAAGTTCCCTCAAACCCATCAAACCTGTAACAATTTCTCTGAATATTTGCTTCCCCAGCAACATCATTCAAATCACAAACAAGTTTGCTTCTATCTGGACCATCAACACCTGGTCCATGCTCATTAATTAGATGTCATTGTAAACTATTTCGAAGATATATAATTCAAATGAATTTTCTGAGTACCAACTCACACTCACTTTTGTTCCAAGATTCCTCCTTAGCCTTTTGTCCAGCAGAGATGACAAGTTCAAAAGGAAGAGGATCTAGAGAAGACCAATGTCCATGCTTGGATTGCGCTATATCTGCACATATGCCTAGAAAGCATAGGAGAAACATGTCGCGAGAATTATAAGGACTTTGTTATTGTTAATGGATGAACTGACTTTTGCATAATATACTTCTCAAAGTTTGGTAAGTCGTGATTTTTTAGATCAAAGGAAAAACAAAATAGTTTAAGATTGGAAAGGTTCTTCTTTTCACAGAAAGTACATATCAGTACTGCAGTAGTAATTTCATTACCATGAATTAAGACAAATGGGAAAATGAAGACTTGTTAAATATTATTTCAATGGTAAACACAAACCATTTCTTCTTGGGTCAAAATCATTCTCTGTGTCATTGTGTGAAGAGACCCTGTCATGTTGGTTATCGAGTAGAGATTAGAGAACCAAATATTTCAATGTACTGTGTGAAATTTACCATGAATATTTTGTTTCTTGGTAACCATTTTATGTCCCCATTATTATGGAACATACTTCCAAGGGAGGACCTCTATGAATGATTAAGTTCATTTCTTGATCTTTTACCACACAAGATAATTCTACTCACACTCCTATAGGGTAGAAGAGGGATTTATAGGGTATAACAAACATGCATACACATACATAGCAACAAGTGTGGGAAACATTATTGTACATTTAGAGGCTGCATTTTTTCTACATTTTCATGCTGATAAATGCTATATCTTAGCGAAAATAGGATTACATTTGAAGCATTTATCTTGTGTTTTAATTAAGAATATCTGTCAAAAATTGCCCTAATCTAGTTAGTTTATGTTAAACACGTAGTAATTATATGTCTCGAAGATTCATCCAAGTTTTATTTTTATTTTGCTAGCATTCGAGGACTTCCGAGGCTTTCGAAAAACAAAAAGCAGGCCAAATGGATTAAATAAAGCAAACAGGAGAGGTGCACCAAGCAATTCAGGCCCAGAAGCCCAAAATCATATTCCCTGGTGCATTTAACTCGCTTGGGCGAGTGATTCATGTGTATTTCACTAGCCTGGGCGAGTGGACGTCAAGTGGCCAACTTGGGCCAGCTGTGAACAGCAAAAAGGAAGCCCAACTTGCAGGCTACTCGCCCAGGCGAGTAAATTAGCCTAAAATGGCTCGCCTGGGCGAGTGAAGTCGGTTTTAGAACATCTATAAATACCCCAAACCCCCTCATTTG
>PYAF01002879.1:120247-147902 GCA_007407185.1 Glycine tomentella
TTTGATAAGTATTCTTAGAATTTCCAATTGCGAGGAATCGATTTGGAATGATTTTACGTGTGCATCAATAATAATAGAAAATAACTTATGCATGGTAATATTAATTGAATACTAAGGGTATGAACGATGAAATCCAATCCTACGCTCTTTAATTAATCAAACTTGTTTTATTTCAGTAATCATTCGTAATTTTTCATTTCCGATCTTTTGAATTTACGTAATCCACAATCACATGCAACTTTGTTCAAACTCACTGTATATAAACTATTAAACTGTTAAAATTTAATTTGAATTAACTGAGTAAAAATCAAGTCCCTGTGGAGACGAACTTTTATAAATTTTGTAACTTACAACAACAATTGGTACGCTTGCCAAAAGTCTAACACATGCATACCCAGAAGTATAGTTTATTCTAACACATGAATTGGGAAGAGAAAAAAAATGAAATTTTGCAAAATTGCTTAAATATCCGCCTGAGTTTTTTGACAACCCAATGAAGCTTTCAGGAAACTCTGCTTTGTCCAAGAAAAACACACAACCACTAAGTAAACAGCAGAAAATGAAAGGGAATGATTAATATTAATTATTGCCTAACAAAAGACATACAACTAATGTACATTTTAACAGTTGAATTAAGGCTTCCTCTATTAAATTTGAAGCAAAACAGTTTGATGAATCAAGAGGTCTGTTTTGCGTTATGCATCAACAGGGACAGGTTAGTATCCATCTGTGCATATTCTAGGGTCACTACAGAATAATCAACTTTGCATTAAGTAACTGAAAATAACAAAGAAATTTCTCCATATTAAGAAAATGACAGAGGAAAACATTGATTTCAAGCTCGAGAGGATAAGTGTAGTAGGTATTCTGAGGAACAATTGGATTGGTCAAATGACCAAATTTTTATGTAACTTTTCTCTGGATCAGACTGCATAGGAGAAAACGAAATATGCTTCAAAGAGTTACAAAATTATACAAGGTCAGCCAGAAACACATAACCAGCCTATAATTCATCTATTAGTTGCAACCTACAATAAAGAAAACAGTGTACTTTTTTGCTTATACGTTAAACATTAAATGATCTTTTTGTTTTTTTGGAAGTAAGAAAATAAACTGAGACAGTTTACAAGAGAGAAACCGAGTGAAAACCAGACCTTAGGTGGTGATTTCATCAAATGGTTCAAGAGCTTCAGGAATATTTTGATATATATTCGGTGATAAGACATGCACCAAGTGATTATCTACCCACCTATACAACATGTCAAGTATAATGTTCATACATGGAAGCAGTTGGTTATAGCTACACAAGCTCCTAATAATGACATCAGAGGCGTTACTGTGTTACGAAAGAAGAGAGATAACTGTGTGCAACCAAGTAGTTATCCAGAAAAGAAATAAACAGAGAAAAATAATAAGCAACATACTGTCGCCACTTCTTCTCTTCTTTACCATTTAGGTCATAATCTGGACGTATCCTTTTAATCAACTTATCAATTATGCCTGCCAAAAACAGCGTTTGTTTTTGCTAAGAACACGATTAAGAATTCAAAATATTGTATAGAGCACAGCAGAAATGGAAAGAATAATGAGAACCTGAAGAGTCAACGATTTGTTCACCATCAACGGTGAGGATAGGCACCTTCTTGTAGTCGGACCATTTGATCTCCTTCTTGTTTATGGGATTCACCTCGATCACTTTCAATGGGATATCATAATAGTCCAGAAACGCTGCAAGAAATTAGGAGATTCAATATTTACCCCATACGACATAATCATCAAAGAAATGTTGGAATAGAAAACAATGGGAAATTATTCACCTGCAACCTTGTTGCAGAATGGACAGGCCTGGTACTGAAAGAGGACAAGTTCTTTGGGTTTGAAGGCCGCATCTTAGGCCAGAGACATGGCAGCGACAGAAGCAGAAGCAGAAGCAGAAAGGTATCCAAACCCAGTAATAGGAACAGAAGGATTTGGATTTGGATTTGATGGGGTTAAAAAGCCATGTAGAGCCACTTGAACTTGATGAAGGGTGGCACCAGCAGCTGGTCCCTCTTGTAACTTCTTGGGAACCTTAGAGGCTGTTTGAAAGAATCAGAGGGTTTCAAAGAATGAGAGTAAGCAGAGGGCGGACATAAAATATTTTAAAAACTGAAAAATTTTCTAAGACGATTTTCATAAAACTGTCTTAGAATGGTAGTTTCTAAGACGGTTTTTGTGAAACCGTCTTAGAATAGTTATATTTATTTACAAAAATGCCACCGCGTGTGTTCTTAAGACGATTTTTTGTGAACCAACGTAGAACCACTGTTGTAAAAAGCAGCTTTTGTAGTAGTGGATGTAGCGGAAAGCGGGGAAGAAGAAGCTTATATGTAGATGGGATTAAGTTATTTTCATATTTTAGGCCATATCCATAAACACATCTGCACTCCCTTTATTGTTAACTGTACTTTTTCTAGCTCATTTTTTCTATATTGAAAATTGGACTTTTGTTTTAATTTAAGTAATTGCTATTTACACTCTCTTTTTTATTAATACACTTTACTTGTGTTATCAACTTTAATACTTCAATTATTATTTTAAATTTTTTAGTATATTTTTCTTAATCAAATAATATTATTTATATGCTTATATATAATATAATTTTAAAAATACTATATTATAATATGTTTCTTATGTTCAGCTAATGTTGGCAAGACTCCTCAGAGTTAAACAGTAGAAACAAAAACAAAAAACTAAGGAAACTATTGTGGGATCTTAAGAAGCTAATTCCAGAAGCATCAGCAACCAAAGAAAATAAATCTAGGAGATGAACTCAGAATTGCAAAGCCCGAACCTGCGCCCCTAAATGTGTGGACACAAATAAATTTTCCTAGGTCCGCCACTGTCTCAGAGTACTGTAAGTAAAGTGCGCCAAGCATATCCTTTGTTGTGTTGCATGAACCCACTTGGTCAGAGCCTGAATCCAAAGAAGCATCATCCCATGCTTTGCTAGAATTGTGTTTCCCTTTGATGTCTCTTAGTTCAACCAAATCAGCAAACACTTGAGCAACCTTGTCTATCACTTTATACCAACTGGGTCCATGAGAATCTACATAAGACTTTCAATAGCCAACAAAGTCATCATATACCTTGTTTAGGCACGTGGAAGCTATGTTTATGGCTGCTTCTATGATTTCTACTTCATGCGCTTTAAGAGCTTCAAAAGTAATAAATAATGCTTTGATAGTCATATTTTTTAAAGAGAAATATAATACAGTTGTTAAGCATTTAATATACCGATGTTCCCATTTCATGTCCAAAACCCCTTCACATTTCCTAGTATCCAAAAACAAAAGATACCAACAACAATTTTGGATAATGCATTTCTCACATCATGATGCAAGTTGAACAGGAATTCTACTCTCACAAAGGATTCATATTTGATAGAAAGGAATGAGAATTCAAACATGCTATAACTAGTTATAAATTATAAAATTCATGAAGCAACCCTCACATGTTACAACATTCCATCGTCATCAATTTGTATTGAAATTATAAAATAGTCAACTAGGTGATAAACTTAAAGTTTTGATGCATTGAAATTTGAATCTCATGTATTACTAATTATATTGTATTGTCATTATGTCATAATGAAATGGTGATAGAGTATATTGACAATCAAAATGTATCATATATGGGCAAAATGAGTTGTGTACCTTTTCAGTCAAATCTAGAGCTCTACTGATGATTGTTGTCTCATCATGCATAAGCTCACCACCTTTCCCAGCCTGAAAGCAAGAAAATTCAAGATTTATGAATCAAACAACAATGACTACAATGGTAATAATTGGATAACTTAACCAATTTTGACATGACAGATTCCTCAACTAATCACAGTCACAATAATACATATTATTTTGATACCTCTAGGCTGTGGATGGAGACAAGAGCTTTTAGCTGAGTTCACCTAAATAAAGCCTCATTATGCCCGAATAGCCAGTTTAGAACTTGGAACAAATATAAGTTAGAAAAAAGAAAACTTATGGCATGATCTTTCTAAAAGTTGTTCCTGTATAAACATTTTAAAGTGTTATTTGAGTCAGGAAAGACAAGACTAATGCCTTGGTTTTCAACCAAAAGGCTTCCTATGTCATCATTACTCATTTTCTAACTCATTAAAGCATTCTTATCAAGCAAGCAAGACTAAAAAGAACCTTAATTTTTATATTCATGATCATCTACACACGTAATTGCATATTGAAGTTTCATGGAAACATCTTGAAATGTTATTCTATTAGTTTCCACTTTAATCCCCTCTTTATATATCAGACTGGTAATCAAATAGAATACAAAGAAACATAAATTCTAGGGGTTAATGCATAATCAATTGCATCAACGGTTCATATAACTAGAAAGACAGGTCTCATATTATATTATGATAAATTACCTTTCCAATAGGATAAGAAACTGGTTAACAGATTATCATTAAAATTTGAACAAGCCATACAAAGTTAGCACCTACAGCAAGGCCATATCTACTTCAAATTGCTTGTGGAATAACCTGAAACCAAAGAGGTAAAAATAGTTTAAAGAGGGGAAAGAAGGGGTTGTATACAAATGTTGATCCCAAACCACAAAACCAAGAAAGATGGCACAATCACATACCTCCCTGAAAAACAAAACGAAAGTCACAAAGAGAATGATGACAACATATTGATTGAACATCTTATCTACTTATATCGGAAGGGCCTACAATTGCAAGTCTCAAAGCCAACAGTTGCTTAAAAGTTAGGTATATCGGAAAGGGTTTACACGAGAGAGGGTTTTAGCCCCTTATGATGGTGGCCTCGACAGAGAAATGGCTTGGGTGTGGCAGAGAAGGGAGGCCGATGATAAGTGAAGCACATGAAAAAGGGTTTGGAGGTGAGGGATGAAGTTGAGAATGTATGAGCAAGCTAAAGGATAAGCGCGAGAATGAGGGATTTTTGGTATAGGAATGAAAAGTTTTGATTTTTAGACAAACCAACCGTGACGATTTTTCGTGGTTTTAGGAAAATCGTCCTTAACTATAAATAACAAAGTCGCCATCGTGCATTTTTTTAATACGGTTTTCATAAAACCGTCCTTGATCACGTGAAAAAATAAGATGATTTTCGTAAAACCTTTGTAGAATGGTAGTTTCAAAGACAAGTTTTTTAAAACCGTCTTCATTGAAAAACTCCATATTTACAAAAATTCCACCGCTTAACATTCTAACACGGTTTTATGAGAATCGTCTTAGAAGGTGTGTCGTAAAAAACTATTTTTTTAGTAGTGCAGGCACAAGTAGGATTGACTGATTAAGGCTGAGTGCAAAGCCAGTAAGGCATTTGATGCGTCAAAAAATTACTTTTGGTGATTACTGATTATCAACAATAACAAACTAGCAGTCCTGCACCAGGCAAACAAGTGGTGATAATGTAGCTGCTGGTACTGCTACTGCATCACGCATAACAGATTCCTCCTAATATGGCCAAGTAGGAGCCATGTTACCAATCATAAAACATATTCTTATCACTTGTAATAAATGCATTGTAGAAGCTGAAAGTCAAGAAGGAACTATGAATACATTTATAATTATTATACAAATTTGTCCTTACAAAAATAGAGAAATTAAATACTTTCAATTGACGTTGGGGATGTGCAAAAACTAGTTTGATAAAAAATTCAAATCGAATTGGTTTCAAACTGTTTTAATCAGTTCAATTTTATATCCAAATAGTTAAACCGGTTCATAATCGAACTGATTTTAAAAAATTGGTTCTGAATCGAACTAATTTTTAACTGGTTCTAAGAGCCAATTTTCAAACTATTTTTTTAAATAAAAAATATTCAAGTGAAAACTAGTTCGATTAATCAAACCGATTTTATAGAAACAAATTGGTTAACCGAATTGGTTTTATAAAACAGTGCACTCCTTTTTTCTTTGGATTAATTTGGGAAAAACCCAATTCAATTTAGGTTCAGTTACAATCCAATTCAATCCGAACCGATTTTTTTGCATACCCCTTATTGACGCTATATATGACTCGTGACTAGTAATGCAATTACTATAATGGTGTACCCTTATCCATCTACATGAGGTTTAACTCCAAGCACAAGATGAGGCTGCTCAAAAACTTCCCTTGCTTAACGAACGTTATCCAAAAGTGAGCTTGGTGTTCCCTTAAAATTGCCACTACCTTTTATCAAGATACACCAGCAAGAGAAGGTTGTGAGATAGATTATGTTATGTACCTTAATTCCCAAGCTCATAAAGCTTTCCCACTGCCTCATCTCTTAGAATTTGTTTGAAAGATATGCTGGAAAGAAAAATTGCTAGCTATATAGCAAGATCACATGGTTAATGAATTATGCTAGTGGTTAGACTTGAGGGCTTGCCGCACCTCTCTGCTAATCACAACACGACAATCACTAGCATTGGATAGAACAAGGTTACCATTCCTAATCAACATTGTCACACAATATCCATTTTTCTCATTAAGTATAGTTTTAAATAATTATTATTCAAGCACTAAACCTATAAGAGGTTAATTGAGTGTACTTACTCAAAGGAGAAGGGGAGTAATATAGGAGTACTTACTCAAACATAAGATTGATATATTAGTAGCAAGATTGTTCGATTGTAGCTACATATCCGTTAGCTACTGTTATAACTGACTTACAAATTATTAGCTCTTGTTACAATTGCCTTATCTTGAAGCATTTCAGATCCTATTTTATAGCAACTTGACTTGAATTTGTTACCACTTGAGTTGTATAAATACACTCTGTATGTATCAATGTATTCATTGATAAAACATGCGTTCATTTCCTTTCTTTAAGTAATAACTAATGACGCCAAGGCATGAATGCTTGGATTGGATCGTTTCTGGATGAAAATTTCAAGACTCAAAGGATAGTTTTTTAGAACTTAAAAACAAAGACAGAGAAGATTAAGAAGATGGAATGAATGACGCCGCGATCCGTAGTGAAGCGATAAGTCGAAGGAGGATTCACCACAAAAGAAAACTTCCTTGATAAGAACCCATCTGGGTTCAACCAAGAACCAAGAAGAGGCTAAGCTCTCAATTCAAGCAAATGCTTAATTTCATTAATCAAAAGTTATCCAAAAATATCAATATTTGAGTACTTATAGAGTTAAGCCTCTAATACAACCTAAAAATACATAGTTTGGTCCTATTTTATTCCACATCGAGGCCCATTACACAAATAAACAAGAAATTACGAAATTACGAAAGTTATGAAAATTACGAAAGGAATTATGCTAAGCGCACCATTCGCGCTAAGCGAGCTCTCCTACAATCTTCAAGGTGCTCGAATTCAGCTCCTTATGTCTTTCTCCATCCTTGCCCTTGTTAAATAGTTCAACCATGATTCTCTTGGTCATCTCTTCCTTCAGAAGCTTGGATTTGGACCTTGTCATTGGACCCTTTAATTCAAGAGTGCTTCTAGAACTTTATGCTCTTTGAATAGTATTTTATCATCCCCTCCTTCTTGAAAAGAATTCATCCTCAAAATTACATTCAAAACACCTATATCATAAGAAGAAAGATCAGTGACATTAAAACTAAAACTCACCCCATACGCACTTGGCAAGTCAATCCTGTAGGCATTGTCATTAATCCTCTCAAGGATCTTGAAAGGACCATCACCCTTATGTTGGAGTTCATATTTCCTTAGGAAAGGAAACCTATCCTTCCTTAGATGTACCCAAACCTAATCTTCGGGATCAAATACCATGGTCCTTCTCCCCTTATTGGCATGTCGTGCATATTTCTCCATCTTCCTCTAAATTTGATTTCGCACCCTTCCATGGAGATTTCTAACAAAAGTGGGCCTAGAAAGCCCATTCTTACTCAAAATAGAAGAATCATTAGGTAAGGAGATTAAATCAACAGGGAATAATGGGTTAAAACCATAAACGACTCCAAAAGGAGAAAATAAGTGGTAGAGTTGGTTACCCTATCATCAAGTCTAGGATTAGGATGTCGATACCTTACGGTGATGTTGTTGATGGGTCTACAATCCGTGCACATCCTCCACCTGCTATCTGTCTTGGGGACTAGGATGACTGACATTGCATATGGGCTCAAGCTTTCCTTCACCCATCCTTTTTCCACCAACTCTGAAACCTGTTTTTGAATCTCCTTGGTTTCTTTCGGATTACTCATATAGGCAACCCTATTAGGAAGTGAAGCTCCCGAAACAAGATCAATTTGATGCTCAATTCCCATTAAAGGAGGTAAACCATGGGGTATGTCTTGTGGAAAGACATCCTCAAACTTCTTTAAAAGTGTATCAAAACCTTAAGGCAACTCAAGGGTACTAGAAGACTAGCACATATAATTTGGAATGAGTAAATACATTTGTTGTCTAGCTAGAATCACTGGTTTGATGAACAAACTCTCTTTTATCACTAATTGTTTTTTTTGTTCTTTTTTCTATTTTCTTTTGTTCTTTCTTTTCACTCTTTTTGTCATCTTTTTCTTTTCGGCTTTTCTCTCAAATGACTATTTTCTTTTTCTCTTTTCAATCTCATTTTTATTTGATCCTCACACACATTTCACTTGGAGATAAAGGTGAAAGAACTACCTTTTTATCTTTTTGGAGGAAAGAATAGAGATTGGTGACCCCATTGTGGACAACATCTTCATCATATTGCTAAGGTCTTCCAAGCAACACATGGCCATCTTCATGGGAACCATATCACAAGGCACTTCATCAACATACTTACCAATGGAGAATGTAAGTAACACTTGCTTATTCACAACCAAGTCACCATTGTCACTCAACCATTGTAACTTATAAGGTTTAGGGTGAGGGACAGTTTTTAAACCAAGCATCTCCATTAATATAGTGCTTGCAACATTGGTATAGCTTCCTCCATCAATGATTAGACAACAAACCTTTCCATTCACCAAGCATCTAGAATGAAAAATGTTTTCTCTTTGTGTATCATCTCGATCTTTGAATAAACTTCCCATGAGTCTTACAATTAAAAGATCTCTCTCTTCCGATTGAAAAAAATTCTCCCCTTCACTAGAGGAACTATGAGAACTCTTAGATGACTCACTATCCACCTCTCCATTCTATAACATAATCATGGCCCTTTAGTTAGGACATTGGGATGCAATGTGACCCTTTCCCAAAAACTTAAAACATTTAATTGAACTAGATTTATTGGAAGGGAAATGATTAGCAGAAGTAGGATTACCTCTTGAAGACTTCCTTTCAATGTGTTGTGAAGAAGAATCCTCTTTCTTAGAAGTGTCCTTATTCTTCAAAGTTGAATAACCATATGAAGGCTTCTTGTGGGCTTGCTTTCTCTTCAGTTGTTGCTCCACTTTCATAGCCCTATGTATAAGTTCATCCATGGTGTTGTAGCTTAAAGCTCTACAACATCTTGAATGTCCCTATTCAAGCCATTCAAAAATCTAGACATTGTAGCCTCATTAGTCTCTTCAGTGTTTGCTCTTATCAAAGAAATCTCCATCTCTGTGTAATAATCGTCAATACTTTTACTTCCTTGATAGAGCCTTTCAAACTTGTTATGCATTTCCTATACATATTGAGATGGGATAAATCTCTCCCTCATGATTCTCTTCATTACCTCCCTCGTGTCCAATTTATGTCTTCTCAATCTTTCTTTCTCCATTTGCACTTGATTCCACCACTCCATGTCATATCCCTCAAATTCTAAGCTAGCCAACTTCATTTTCTTTTCTTCACTAAAATTGTGACAATCGAAAACTTGGTCCACTTTCATCTCCCAATCAAGGTAAGCCTTCAGATCATAAATACGTAGGAACTTGGGAATTTTGATCTTCACATCTTCCATTCCATCCCAATTCCTCCTATGCCTATGCCTTCTACCATCTTCATAGCCATCATCACTCCCTTGAGAATAATGAGGTGACCTATGATGTCTACTTCTCTCCATGTCTTTCATTCTCCCACTCAACTCTTGAGTGCTTCTTTGTATCTCATCAAATCTGTCTCCCATCCTCCTTTCAACATTTCTTTGAAACTTACCTATTTGCCTAGCCAATGAAGCCTTTAGCTTAGCGGTTCTAGGGAGGGTGGATCACTATCACTTTCAAACACCATTGCTACAAGAAAATGTTAGTAAAACAAATAAAATATTGGACCTTACCACTCACACTACTACAAAATAGCAAAACAACGACGGTTCTAAACCCCACACGACGACGGTTGTAGAACCATCATTGTTGAGCGTGTCATTGAAAATCATGACATTCGACAACGGTTGTTAAAACCGTCTTCGTTGATCCTTTTTTTTTGTTACCTGCTTTCAAAGACAGTTATTAAGTCAAAACCATCTTTGTTTGTTTATATACAAAGACTGTTTTTGCTTTAAAACCATCTCCGTTGATCCTTTTTTTTTCTAACATGCCTTTGAAGACGATTTTATGTGAAAATCCTCTTTGTTTGATGATATACGAAGACGGTTTTTTCCTTAAAACCGTCTTCGTTGATCTTTTTTTTTTCCTAAATGTCTACAAAGACAATTTTTATGTCAAAATCGTGTTTGTTTGCTAATATACAAAGACGATTTTTTCCTTAAAACCGTCTTTATTGATCCTGTTTATTTTTTTTTTTGTTAAATGCCTACGAAGATGATTTTTAAGTCAAAACCATCTTTGTTTGTTTATATACAAAGACAGTTTTTGCCTTAAAACTGTCTTCGTTGATCCTATTTTTTTTTTCTTAAATGCCTACGAAGATGATTTTGCCTTAAAACTGTCTTTGTTTATCCAGGTTATTTTTTTAAAATTGCTTTCTATATTATATAATGCTGTTACCAAATGAAGCAACTGACTATTATATAACTGGATTCATACTTATAATAAAACAAAAAAATTGAAGATTTTTATTCTATAATGCTATAACTAAACAAATTGTTATCTATACACTAAAATTTGGAATTCTGCAAATTAGCAGCTAGCTGTCAAATGTCCTTCAACATGGAATTATGTAAAATACCATGGAACATTATATTACATGTGAAGAGAATGTAACTTCATTTAAACAAACATCCTACTTTATACAATAATATTATTGATAACTGCTTTCAATATAGCCTTTCTATTTGAGCCGTTCTCACCATCAATAATTCCAAGATATGACTTCCCCTGCTGCTTGCAAACACAACCAAAACCTTTATTAAATTTAACAAAATTGGACCACAAGAAAGAGATTATCAGGTAGCAGACTTGGAATTTACCTGTAATTTCCTCAAGTAAGTTTTTTCATGTATGAAATGAGAAAAAGAGCCTAAGTGGTCATAGGTGTAAACTTTTAGGTTATAGAAAGCACACAGCAGAAAAAATAAAAGAAGAGTCCACTTTTAATTCAACAAACCTGTACTCCTTGTTTCAAGGCTGTCTCAATTTGGGTAGGAACCCATCCGTGGCCATCAATAGCAACAATAGCATTTTTCTGCGTACAAGCAAAATAATCCAATAAAAAAAGAATATAAGAATTGGAGTGGTGGATAAATATTTCTCAAATGAAGGCCAAATGCATGAGGCCAAAGAAAAAATAAGTAAGAAGCAAGACTTAGAGAAATGGACAAAATAAAACAAAACACCTATCACACATAGGCTCTTCCTAATTTCCTTTCTTTTCATGCATATTTGTAAGAGAAATTTATGTAGGCCTACTCCATGCAGATTTGTTCCCCTGAGATTGTGTGAAAACTAACCATAGCAATGGTCGAATTTCAATCGGATTGTGGCAATTACCCCCCACAATGTTAGACTTTAAGTAAAAGGTAACATGATGTGAACAATTGGAGGAAATTTGGCCAAAAACAAGTGAAGGGAAGTGAAAATCCAACAAGTTATTACAAATGCACATACGCCAATTTCCCTACAAAGAAGAAGGTTGAGAGGTCTTTAGATGGACAATTATTGAGATAGTTTATAAGGGTACTCATAACCATCCTAGGCCTTGAGATACTAGGAGAAACTCATCAAACTCTTGGATCTTCTGTTGCAATTACACATTCATATCCCATGAGCACTGAAATCCCAGATCAATCCTATGCCACACATGGCATTGGACAAATGGGTTCAGCTGCCACCCCATAAAACTCATTAATTGTAGTTAGGAGATGATGATTTCGAGCAGAATTCCCAAAAATGTAAATCAGGAGGGGATGGATATGATGAAGATAAAGCTGATGCCAAAAGATGGTGAGTTTTTGTTTCCTCACTTTGCATCATAATTGAGGTTCTCTAATCCACTTTGTGGCCTGATATTACAGTACATTTGTGTCCTTCATTCCATGGCTTAATTTTTCATTCATATTTCAAGAAAATTGAAGGTGACAATGAGGGTTTGTCAGCCCCTAGAAGTATAACAGTTAGAGAACCTAGAGTTGTAGTTCAGACAACCAGTGATATTGATATCCTAGATGATGGCTATATATTCTTGTATAGGGGCAGAAAGTAGTGAAGGGCAATCCAAATCCAAGGTAAAAATAAATAAAACACTCTTTATGTTAATATGTCAGAAATTTTAATTTTAGGTTAAATCTATAACCAAGACATACAGAAACATATTTAGTTTTTGTCTTCTATTTTTTCCCTTTTCATATTTTCAGCAATTCATGCCTTGACAAACTCAAATAATACATAGTAGAGCAATCAAGAAAATGAAGAAATACAAACTATTCAAGTTTTATTTTAAAAAAAAAAAATTGACCAATTGATCAAACATAACCATTTATTATCAATATCATCATACAAGATGAAAATACAAAATCTAATTAAAGTAACTGCAGTGCTGAATAAGCCATCACTCGTCCATAAACATGAAAAAAATGCACACAATAAGCCTGTGAATTAATTAAGGAGATTCCCTAGAAGAGAGAGAATCAATTTGATCATCTAAAAAGACGTAATAGTAAAAGACAACAAAGAAAAGCAAAACCTATATGTGATGGCAAAGTCTAAACTCAACAAAAGCACACCATATGATGATCAATCCCCTTAAGAAATAGAGACACAACAATTGTTTTTCGGACACACATAAGATAGAGCCATCTCTGAGAAGATACAATGATAGAACCGAAAGATCAAAGAACAAAGGTTATTCTTGATGGTTAAAAAGTTAAAGGCTTTCAAGCTATGTTCCAAAAATATGTTGGTTTACTACACACATAAAACTTGATACATAGACATACATAGAGTTTACACTACATTAACAAAGTAACTACAGGATAATATATCCTTCAATTAGAGATATTATTTTGCTAAAAATGCCTAAATTTGACAACTAACCATTACATGTTTAACATATGGTAAATCAAAGAAACCAATAAATGAACAAGTGGATTGTCTAAGGAGAGCATGACCAATGTATGTATCATTGAAGAGATTTTAACTCTAATAACCCAGTTAATCAAAACACCACTAAACACTAACAAGTATAAGCAATATACAATATACCAACAAAAGACATGATATACACATTCCAACTCAAACCTATTCAAACCACCTTCGATTGATTGAGTCCGTAGAGCAGCTGGCAAACTGGATGTCTCCTATGCACACACTAGTGTTTCATCTAAGTCTAGCACAACCTACAAGTGCACATATAAGCTCAAAATCTACATAAAGTTCCAAATTAGGGGCTTGATTCAATAATCCTTTGTTTTAAGCTTTAACTATTATGATGGCTCTGCCATTTTCTAGGTGCAACAATTGTTAGAGTTCGTTAAATGTCTTCAATTTCAAAGGGATTAAAATATCTGGGAAAACCAATGGGAACTTAAAAGTCAACTTAGAAGTCAATTTACCTAAAAACAAAGTTGACCCATAGCAAGAGTTTATACAATATAAATAATCTTGTGAAACCTTAGTCTTTATACTATACCTTCAGGAATGTCACAAGCCACTATGGCAATTTCAGCAATCACCCAAAGGATAAAGTTAGGCACCCAAGAATACTTAGCTCTACAATGCTCTGCCAGGTGCATTCCTGCAAGCAGAAAATAGAATTTAGACGAATTGATAACAAAGAAAGAAAGTTAGCACCCTCTTGTATCTACCGATCAAATTTATACAGTAAAAAAAAGATTATTGAATCAAGTACCAGTGACAACCTCGAGATTAGCTGCCATTGTTTGAATTAGAAGTGCAGCACATGACGCCACCAATATGATCCAAAGTAACTGAAAGTGTAAATGTGACAACACAAAAATGGCAAGACTAGAGCATAGGTGTATAATAACCTATTTGCCCATAGAAAATGTATTAATTGCATTGAAGGAAAAAATTTGAATGTGGAAGATCAAGTTCAAGACACCTCTGTCTAAAATTAGGAACAACCCAATGTAGTTATACAACATTAACAACTACATGAATATATATACCATAATATTGTGTGTTTAAAATACATGCATTAAATGCTGGAGAATTTTTTACATAGGTAGATAGTCAAACAATCATATATATAGATAATAAAATGTCCACATATGCTAATGTTTAACACAATCAACTGTAAGACAATGTTCAAAATGTTGTAAATAACCAAGAAATACAACATAAACGTTTGTCCTATAGACATCCTCTACAATTCAGAATTTTGAATATTTTTAATTTGCAACAAATATGCTGCCCATTGCTTGCGAACTGTTGTTATGTGGTCAATGTCCAATGGTGTTCCATCACCAAACCATTGCAACATAAATTTTTTTCAAATCAATTCAGTTTAATGTTATTCACAAATACATATTGATATTAAAGTATTCATTTTTAAGGGGTTATTGCAATTATACCTTGCTCTAGTCATTCTTCAAACCCCCGGTTACTATGTTTCGCATCCAATACATTACATAATACCCACACTCATATCCTTTGATTTGAACATGGCTCTAAATTCAGCAACAAACATATACACTTGTTACCTAATAAAATTTTTTAAAATATCAGCAATGGATACGCAGGGTTCTTTGAAAGACTAACCTTTAACTCAATCTAGGTGGGTGTAGGTGGATTAGCTTTTCCATCTCTAATGGTCTTCAATGTCTTCATTGAGTTGATTTTGTTAAAAAAAATGATAATTTCGGTTAACGTGTAAATTATGTGTCCCTAATAGTAAATGAGCAAATGTATGATGTCCCAAACAACTTACTTGTTAATTACGACTTTTAGGTGAACATCAACCTTCTTATGCAACGAACAAAACCATACCACGATATCGTTGTTCGGACAAAGAACAAAAAGTTGCCAATGGGCCTTGCATTTTACAAAAATCATTAAGCAAATGATGGCATATTTAAATGTAGTTATACTTTGTTCATTTTACTTACTGATTCAAGTAAGCTCCCAGGTACACCTCTCTTTGTGAATCCTTCACCCATGTTTCAATGTATTGTTGACATTGTGCACGTCTATCCTTTGCATTGTATTGATTGAGGCTCAAAGAATGCATACACCAATCTATCACCCAATGTTGTAGCCCGATCCTCCATAAACCTATTTTAAAATTTTAATAGAAACATATCAAACATATTTATTTGTAAGGAGTCTAAAAACAATAATTATTGTAACGAGGCAATGTTCGTAGTATATTTACTTACATAATCCACAATTGCAGTACAGATATGTTCAAACACTTGTCCCCTGCTATAATTTCATTCACATAAGAAAAGGTTATGAACAAAGAGGATTCAACATTTGGAATCCCAAATTTAGACCCTTCCCATGGCACCGCTACAGGTTTGTAATAAATTCATATAGGATCTTAAGCAATTCATCCAACGCATCATTGCAACAACATTTTTTTGGACTTGTAATAGCTTGAACCACCTTTTTTGGACAATTCTCTAAATCTTAAATGTGGTAAACATATATCATTTTTAATCTCAACATTAATTTACCATTGAATTGCATAATAAGAAACCAAATTTGTGTAACTTCCGCAACCAATAAAAGTACCCGGTGTGACACCAGCTTAACCAAATGTTGATAAGTTCCATATTTTAGTTATTTTAGGATTATAATGTTAGCACTTATCTTTTGATTTCAATAGTTTTTCTTATAAACTTTCCCTAATTCTAGTTGTTTTTAAATTTTGTACATTTATAAATGTTATTGTTTACATTTGGAAGATTCATCCATTTAATTTTGATGTTTCAATAGGTCTCCGTGGCATCAAAAACAACCAAGACAAAATAAAAGGGCAAAAAGGTCAAAATTAGAAATTTCTGGAAGTTAAATTCGCCTAGGCTTGTAAGGAATATGAATATCTCACACTTAACCAAGAGGGGGGGGCTGAATTGGTTAAACCATGGTATTTTAAAATTTCTTTAATCAAATTCAGAGTTCCTAAGATCTTTATCACTTTTGAAAACCAAAAAACCTTATTCAATCAAGTAGCTCAGCCCTAAGGAATTCAATGATTCAAAACTGACTTTGGTCAAGCAATTTCAACAAGAACACAATGAATATAATAGTTAGGTAAAGAGAATCAAAACACAAACAAATTTATACTGGTTCACTTCAACACTAGAAGCTACATCCAATTTTCTTCTAACCAACACTAGGTTAGAGTTCCACTATTATAATTTTCAGTTCTTACAAGCAATTACAAAGTCTCCCTTTATCAACCCTAGATAAAGTACAAAAATCTAAAACTCTATTAGATTCTAAGAGACAAGAACCTAAGAACACTACTCAGTTCTTTCACCTAGAGAACCCTTTCTCTAGTTCCAAGCAAGTACCCAATTACAATAGTAAAATCACAAAGAAAAATCAAAACAAGAATTACAACCAAATTAAGGAGAGAAACAACCTGATGGTCCAATGATGCAATGCAAAAACAGGTTACCAGAAAGGAGCAAGAAACAATTGAACACTTAGAAACCACTTAAGAATGCTCACAAGACTGTTTAAGCTCAAAAAATTCGTATGGGTAATGTTTCACAAAGTTAGAAAAGCAGCTGAGCCTTGGGTTTATTTATAACAAATTTTTGTAACTGCCAGTAATCGATTAAACGCGCCAAATAATCGATTAAAAAGCTCATGTAATCGATTAAATAAACCCTGTAATTGATTAAAGTGTTCAACAAGTTTCTGGACATGAGCAACAAGCAAAATAATCGATTATTCCGTCTTTAATCAATTAAGACAGGAACTTGAAAATATTAAAATGCACTATGTAATCGATTACAAACTTGGTAATCGATTATGACAGAAGCTTGTAGCATTCTAAAATACACTGTGTAATCGATTACGAAATGTGGATTATTCCTGGGGAGATCATCTACTTAAAGGCACATCTACTCAGGGTTTACATGGACACCTATGGATTATTCCTGGGGAGATCATCCACTTAAGGCACATTCCTCAGGGTCCATAGTTCCTCTTCCTACTGGCCAGTAGATTTCAAGTAATCACATCACAATCAACTCAGAACAAAGTTCATGCAACCATACACTATACTAGTGTATTCAATATAAGCAGCATAATATGCACTAACTCAGTGTAATCAAAACCAATACACCCCATCTCAGGGTTTAGCTAGCATGCAGTTGCCAGCCATCATCAAACCATTTCATCAATAATCAGTACAATTCAGTACCACAACATCATAACTCATCAGAATACAAGTTATATTAAGCAATCACCCATGTTGGGTGCAGTGAAACACAAACAGAGAAACAATCACTGAAAACACTGAGCTTACCTGGTCGTAGCTCAGAATCGGGTCTCCTAGTCTCTGGGTAGTCTCTACCAACAGTTTGCACGTCACACCCTACAGTAGGCATGAATCAAATCATCAGAAACGGCATTCAACCGTTTATATGGAAGGAAACACCGTTCCACACATAACCAATTCAAAATCCTCTAACTTAAGGTTTATCTTAGCCCAGCTTCTACTAGGCCATACATTGACCCTCAATGGTCTGCCTCGGTCTCACCAAGGTCTCAGAGTTCCTTTATAACTCTGTACAACTCAATTCAAAGCTGTACCAGAATCAAGAACCCACGTTGGTTCAACTCAGCCAAAACACATATATAATCACGTTTTCACCGATTATTTGGTCTTATGAATAACTTTTGTAAAGGTACCTAAGTTAATTCAGGCCATAACATTGCTCACTCACGCACTCTTCTCCCTTCCCAGCGCCAAACTCAAACTTCATCACAATCTCAGTTTCAACATGCCATATGGCTCAAAACAACCTCCTGACTACATCTCTCTAAAGAACCTAAGCCTAATTTCAGCCCTATCAATACTTGGTTACTATTCATCCAATCTTCCATTTCATAATTAAATGGTTAAAACATGAGTTTCTTACCTCAGATCAATAGAGGAAGGCTGGAGAAGTCTTTCTCCTTGCTCTGGTATCCTGGAACCAGCTTCTCTCCTCTTCCAAAGCTCACTTTCTGAGTAGACTCAAGGAAATGGAAGTTTTCCCTCAATTCTCACATCTAAGGCTGGATTTTGGCTCTCAAGTGGTTCAAATCAAGTTTAAAGGTGGTTAAGAGGTGTTTAAGTGGTTTGTGATGAAGATATGAAGCTTCTAGGACTCACTAATGGCGGTTTGAACCAAGGAGGAAGATGAACAGTGCCTTCTCCCTCTCAAATTCGCGATTTTCCTTTATATAGGGGGCCTGCCAGAGGTCTGGCCCGATCCGCGCCACAATGGCGGTGGCTGTGGCGCCACCAGCGCCACTCCCGCGCCATCAGCGCGGTATTCCAGAGACTCTAGCGCCCTTGGCGCCACCCTGCGCCACCAACGCCAGCTTCCAGAGATCGTGGTGCCAACCCGCCACACCTGGCGCTGGTCGCGTGGAAATCCAGAGGAAATAGGTTTTCCAGGCCACTTCCCGCTCCATCATCACCAACCATGGCGCCATCCTCGCGGGCTGGAAAAACTGTGGCGCCCCCGGCGCCACTTTGGCACTCCAGGCGTGAACTTCCAGAGTACCTGGCGCCATCAGCGCCAACTTCCAGAGGGTCTGGCGCTGATCGCGCCACATGTTTCACAAGGTTTTCTGTTAAAGGGAACTGGCACTATTCGCGCGAAACCCAGCGCCCTAAGCGCCAGCCTCAGGGTATTATAGTTCTCCCCCCCTTTTAAGGAATTTTGTCCGCAAAATTAGAATCATACCTGGTAAACAACTCGGGATATAGTTGTATCAACTCCTGCTCTTGTTCCCAAGTCGCCTCCTCAGGGTATTATAAAACAGAATCAGAATAATAATAACCCACACTCAGACCTTGTTGCACTTGCACAACACTTGCACAACAGGCATTTCCCATAAGATAAAAAAATTGTGGCCTTGTGAACAAGTATAATGGGTTTGGATTAGATTCAATTTTTCCAGAATTAATTCAAATTTCACATTGAAAGCCAAAGTAACTAATAGTTGCTTTCACCTTCTCGATTTTCCACTATTATTTTGGGGGTTCGACATGGAATTGTGGTAGCCACCCAAATAGTTTATACTTCTTCCACTAGATGGATAAACTAAAGAAAAAATAGATCATGCATTGACATTGTAAAACTTTACATAGCTATCTAATCACAAAATATCATGTATATTCAGTTTGTTAAGTTATACAATAATAATATTAAAAGTCATACAAACAATTGTTTCTAATGGTTGATAGGGTATAAATTTCCACTCTAAAAAAAGTATAGTCATTAAACTATTAAATACTCTTCCACTATATGGACTTTTAAACTTTTCTTAATAGAATCTTGAAGAGATGGTTTAATTAAAATTTTGGCAACATCTAACCTCCTCATTTCCTAGGTATCATTATCAGAATTGGTGAAAGCTATAGAAGTGAGAACTAGTCTCCAATAGAGCTTCTGTGCACCAAGCTTGTTGCCAATTCTTGTTGACACACTGGAGCTTAATGAAGAAGGGAAAATGTAAAGCAAAGAAGTGGTTTCAATCAGAAAATGTAATGAGGCTACCCTAATGAAGGAAATAAGGAAAAAATCACAAATTAAAAATGTACACAATCAAAC
Source organism: Glycine tomentella (assembly GCA_007407185.1). NCBI lineage: Eukaryota > Viridiplantae > Streptophyta > Magnoliopsida > Fabales > Fabaceae > Glycine > Glycine tomentella. Next base: position 140,289 of record PYAF01002879.1, read on the forward strand.
CCGTAATTACAATAATTACACTCAAAATTCTACTTAGTTACAGATAGTATCTAATCAAATATAGCCATGCCAACACTCTCCCTCAACCTAGTGAATTTCTATCTATCATTCTTAGCTTGCAAGTAAGAATTTGAAATCATTCTATAGAGAGCCCCATGGTAAACACATATACCAATTGAAGCCTCAAAAGGATGCATGTGGTAGTTATTAGACCTCTCTCTTAACTTTACTTTGATGAAGTGTTGGTCTATTTTTATGTTTGGTTTTGTTATGTTCCAGATTATGTTCAATATTGATGGCAAAGTTATTATCACACTATAGGCTTATAGGTTTCTCCTACTTTATCCTGATGTCATTGTCATCAAATATGTTCTTCATCTATAGCACCTCACAAATTCTATGAACCATAGCTTGAAACTCTACCTTTGCACTTGACCTGGCAACCACAGTTTCTTTTTACTCCTCCAAGTCACCAAGTTTCCAACCAAGAACATATAATATCCTAAGGTGGATCTTCTATCGAATAGTCAACATTTATGTATACTTCCATGGGTAACTTTTCTCCCCAGACTTGTCATGAAGTATTGAAGAATCTTATTTACTGTTTGTAAATGTCCTTCATGTAGATCATGGATGAATTGAGTGACCAAACTTGTCACATAAGCAGTATATGGTCTAGTATGGGCCAAGTAAATAATTCTCTCTGCCAGTCTCTTATACCATCTCTTCTCTATATCAGAGCTCTCATTTTCACTTCCTACTCGATGATTCTACTCAATGGGCACTTTAGGGAACATTTTCTTGTATACCTTTTGTTTGATGCATACCTAATAAAAACATATTTGACAACCGAAGGGTTTAACTTGCGATGATTTTGGTTGTAAACATAAGTAAAGGAAGTACAACGAAACACATGAGGTGGAAGACTAGTTATAATATAAGAGGAAGGAAAGAAGGACAACATGTGTTGTATCAAAATACTGTCGTTCCGAACATGAGAGATTGGGAGGGCAGCCTATTGATCACACAAGTGCTAATTAACATTGCTTCTCCCTGGTAAATTTTGGGAACAAACATTTGGAAGAGTGTGAAATTTTCTCGGTATGAAAACCCTACTGAAAGTGTGTGAAAGAACTCAAGATAATAGAGTTGTGCAGTCACTTAACATATGCTTTATTTTACATGCAATGTTTAGACTTTATTTGAGAAAAGAAAGAACAATGCAGTCACAATCTAAAATTAATCAGTGTAGACTCGTTCATCATTTCTTTAATTTTTCCCTCTGTTCATTTTTCATTTTTCCCTGTCTCTCCTCTTTTTTTACTTCTTTCTGACTTTGTCATTAGGTGGAAAGGTCCCAAACTCACCCTCAACTTGCTATGTGACATCATTGTTGCAAAGAACTTCAATAGATGCAAATCTTCACTAAGTGGCATCATCCAAAATCGACCATTGCTCAAACTTAATGGCACCTAAGTCAAGTATCTAGATATCCTCAGTCACATTAGTAGACATTAAGCGAACTCTTATGAGTGATGGTCAAAGAGCAAGTGTAAGACGCCTTATTAAAGGAGATGGACTTCTTTACAAACATGGTGAAGAAATTGTAACCAGCTCAAAGAAGGAGAAAACCAAGCGCTTTCAATATCCAAAAAGGGGTGGGAGTTAGAGCAAGATGACCCCTGAAATGGAACAAGGGGTTGTCGACTTTGTGGCAGTGCAATCACAAACAAAAGACAAGATAGAAGCTTGTGGCTGACATGCACTAGTAGCTCTACTTGCGTTTGGCAGCATATCATAACTTCGATGACAACATTTATTAGATCAACCAAGTAGGCAACAAACGGTGTGTCAATGGTGGTGGTTAAGGGTGTTGATAGTGCTACCTTAGTGGAAATTACTTCTGAAGGTGCCAAAAAATTCCTGTAGGGTAGGGTTTGAATGCATAAGTAGAGCCCCCTAGAATCGGAAGCTTTGATACCAACTTGATGATAGAGAAGAAAGTTTGAATTGTTTGTCTTAATTAAAATGTAGATAGATACACTACTACAAAAGCATGATTCTATGTTGGGCTTTCAACGACGGCCGTAAGAAAACTGTCGTGGTATCGTAATCGATGGCAATTTTGTAATTATTTGAACAATCAGAACGAAATCAACGACACTGGTTTCTACAATGACCGTCGTAGTTAACTATAATTGAAAACGGTTATATGTAAACCGTCATTGTCTTTGATTATTCAAAGACAATTTCGTAAATAACCGTCTTTGAACAATTTTAAAATTAAAAACCTAATTCGCGTGTTTCACTCCCTTCTACACAAAGACCTGTTTGTGCCCCTTGTCATGACCATTTTGGTTCCTTTCTGTTTACCCTTTTTTCCTCTTCTCTTTGCTAACCTCAGGTTCCCTTCTCTAATCTTGGCCTCTGCCCCATCTTAGATCCCTAAAGATGTTAATATTAGGAGCCCAGAAGGTGAGGCCCGTGGCTTAGCAAGCATTGAAGATTTCTCTCGCTTCGATGCCGAAGGCGTGGCCGATTTGGTACCAGAGGCTGGAGTCGAAGGCGGCGGTGGTGAGGATGACCTGAGGGAAGCTAGTGGCGGAGGAGATGATGGCATTGTTGTCGAAGAGGATGCTAAGGCCGACACATGCGACACCATGGAGGGCTTTCCGCACAAACTAGCGAGGTTGATGCATATAAAGCGGTCCTCCGTCAAACTTTGCGATGGAACGTGTAGCTGAATCTGAGCGAACTCTGTATGTACACTCTCTTCCTCTTACTCCATTCCTTTCCTTCTTTGATGATGCTCGTTTTTTCGATTTTAGGTTTTTCACACTGAATAGTTTGATTTTACCCTTAAAATGCACATTTCGTTGCCCTAATTTTTGTTTTAACCCTTAGGTACCTTTACGTGATTGGATCCTCTGTAATCACTATCAAATACAAAGATGGGATTCTAATGGACACTGACATGGGAGGTCTGATATTTAATTCGGTTTCGAAATGCTCTTAATCTGATTATTCTGGAAATTGCTTTTCCATAGTCTTTTGTTTTTTTGATTCCTCACTAGCACTGGTTTTAATTGTTGAATTCTTATTCCTAAATGTGGCATCTCAGTAAATTTCGTCATAGATTCATGATGTTTTTAAGTATATCACTTTGCATATCATGTATATTAGGGATATATTGATATGTTCATATGGAACTACCATGTAGTATAAGAGTGTTGAGTGTATCAAGCCTATTGGAAAGCATTCTCATCTTAAGGCAGAACGGTGTGATGAGTTAAATGGTTTGTGTCTGCTTTGTTTTCCTTGCTTTGCTTGTTTAGTTATTTATTTTCAAACACAGTAAAAAAACTCCATCTGTGTATTTTTTTTCCCTTAAACCTTTTCAATACTACAAGTCTACAACTTCAAAATTCCCATCTAACTGTTTGGTTTTGAGTTTTGATTATGCAGCCTTTATGACAACATGTGGGATGATGGCAATTCTCTAGGGTCGAAGGAGGTGCATAATTATTTAACCCATGTGATGTATAATAGACGTAACAAGTTGAATCATTGTGGAATGCACTTGTACTTGGTGGGGTGAAAAATGGGCAGAAGTACCTTGGCATGGTATGTCTTTGTTTTTTTGTTTGTTATTAAACATTTACCTGGGATTTTTTCTTTTCTTTTAATAATTAAATCTTCATATCTTATCCAGGTTAACATGATTGGCATTAATTTTGAGGACAACCATGTACCGACGAGGCTTGAAAATCATCTTGCTAGGCCAATTCTCTGTGATGAGTGGCATGAAAACTTGACCTTTGAAGAGGGCGTCAAGTTACTGGAATTGTTGCATGTAAATTTATTCTCTACAATGTTAGTTAGTGACATGCAATGCCTTCATCTTTCTTTTTATTATCTGCCCATGTAACATGTAATTTTATCACATCCCATTTTTATGTTTTGCTTTATTTTTTTTTAAAATATATTGCATTAGCTTTCACAAAATTATAGATCTATCTTCTCCCTGGCTAAGAATAGTCATTTTTATCTGTTTAAGTGGATTACCAAATTTTTGTCATTGGGTGGGTTAGTCACTATTGCTACAATGAAAAGTATGTTGCATTGAAGGTAGTGATATTCTGAGATAACAACTTTCTTCTTCCCCATGAAAATAATAGCAAATTTTTAATTAAACACAAGTACTTACCATACCAAATAATGGTTATAAGAATGTGGCTATAAATGGGCATGTTATCAATTGAGCTCTACTCTACAAATGTAGCAAATTACCATTTGCTAGTATTGTTTGGATTGATTGGAAATTTGTAACAACTTTCTTCTTCTTAACTCTTTTTTTGACTTGTATTCACATGCTTCTTCTTTAAGTGTTCATGAGGTTGATAGCATTTTTTATTCCCTTATACAGAAAAATTCTTGTATTATTTAGAGAATTTCGATGCAAAGATGTTCTTATCACGGATACACAGTAATACCAGTGCTGCCAATCTGGAGGCTGGTGCACTTGCTTTGAAAACTGATTTCAAAAGTCGTACTGAGTAAAGAAAGCAATTGGTTAAGGACAACTTTGATTGCTTTGTCTCTTGCAAAATAACAATTGATGGTATGAACTTTATTTTCGCATGGTATTCAAATCCTAGTTTAACCTTTTATTCTTGGGTGACTAGTATTCCTGTCATGCACAAGCTTTTACTCTTTCTTTCTCATTGGTTGTCCAAGCATGTTGGTAAAAAAATAAAGTTTAATGTTGTAGTGGCATATGATTACTTTTTTTATATCTGGAATATTGAGTTATGATCATAGTTGGTGGAATGTACTTTCTTGATTAATACTCTGCTGCTACATTTTTTAAATCTGCTTTCTGAGCTATTGGATTGCACTTGTTGTCCTTATCAGGGGAATTTATTGCAAACTTGGATGAAGTGGTTGCCCTTGCTCAAGAGCTCCAGACTAAGGTAATTTTACATAAACATTTGATGTACAATCTTCTTTTTCTTTTACCCTTTGTCTGTCTAATTCATGAAGTATTTTTTGTGATTTAAATTTTAGTGCACCTTTTTAACAATATTATGCCTAAACACTGTTCTAAATATATGTATTTTATGTCTTGAGATAAACAGCCTTAATGCATGTAATAATTTTGTTATGTTACCATATAGGCTTAAAAAAAGAGTGTTATAGGGAACAACTCAGTTGTTCATGCATCCTCGTTACATGCATGGTGGTGCTACTAGATAACATATATACAATTACCGCCCGAATTGTCTATATGGTGATTATGCATGTTGGGTTCATGACTCACAAAATTAACCATTTTATAGCTCTGAATTAAAGGTCTATGCATATGCTACTGCTCAAGTGAAGAAAGCCATAGAGGTACAGTTGTGTATGCATTTAGTATTAAGAAGGTCCATTGTATTTTTAAAACCATTGTTCTTTTGTTGATTTAAATATATTGCAGGTGACACATTATTTGGGGGGAGAAAATTATGTTTTCTGAGGTGGCCGTGAAGCTTACCAATCTCTTTTGAACATGGAAATGAAGCGAGAGCTTATTCATTTGGCGTGTGAATCATGCTTGCCTTGAAGTTATTGTTTGACTTTGCTACCTTTTTATTTCTTGTATAACTAAACAATTTATAAGAAATCTCCTTCAAATTAATGAAGTATCAATTTTATGTAAAATTTACAAGAAATCTCCTTCAATGGTAACTTTCTGTAAAATTCCCACTATCTCTACCATTTTATAGAACTAAATTATGAAACATAGATGTTTTGTGTTTTCTTTTAATCTCTGTATGTTACTGCACCAAAATTTGAATGAAAAATATTTTTCTATTCCTTTTCCCTCATTAAGGGATTTTTTCCTTTTGTAATTTCTTTTCCTTGTGTGATTTTAGGGACATTTCTAATCGAAACAAAGCCACAAGAACCTACAAAACACCAGTATGACTCTTACCAGTTCAATCAATAATTTTGCAGCACCTATTACCTTTATTAAATTATATTCCTCCAGGTATGATTAGGATGCTGCGACCTCAGCTAATTTCTTGCGAAAATATGGACTTACAGGTAAAATATTTACTTGTCCTATTCACCCCTTCTCCTCAGAAACTAAAATTTGAATGTGATATCTTTCCACATTTAAAATTTTATGTTGTCAGGCAGTGCATAATTAAGATTTTGAACTTTATATAAATTTCTTGATGTGCTTAAATATATATATATATATATATATATATATATATTATTTCTCCTGGTTCGATGGTGAGGGTTGTTGATTTGAGGGGGAGTTGCTTGAAGCACAAAGAACTTCGATTCAAGAAAGGATAGTTTTGAACTTTCAACATGCCTTTGAAGCATTGAAGAAAAGCTTGTGATCAAATGTAAAAGGAAGGAAATTTTCTGATGATCCAATCATTGCATTCATATCATTCATAAGTTTGAGAATTAAATCACAAGGCATTGGTAAATTGTTTTAAGTTTTTAAAATAAACTAAGTATTTTTGGAAAAATAGCATTTCACTAGTTTAATCGATTATAACAGGCAAAGAATCGATTATTTTGTTCTTGATGTTTTTGGAAAATTTTCAAGAACAGTTTAATCGATTACATTATCAGAATGATCGATTATTTTGGCTTAGATCACACATAATCTGCCTTGGTGACTTTTTTAATCGATTACCACCAAGCTATAATCGATTACATAAGCAAAATAGAAAATACCATATCTCTGGTTTAATCGATTGCTAATTATTGTAATCGATTACATAGTTCAAACATATTTTTCATAGTGCCGGATTTAATCGATTACCAATTATTGTAATCGATTACATAGTTCAAACATATTTTTCATCATGCCGGATTTAATCGATTACACATCGGAATAATAGATTAAATTGTTCGTTATAGTTACCCAGAATCATTATGAACGGTTTAATCGATTACAGGAGCGTATGTAATCGATTATAAGTGCTAAATAATCGATTACAGGAGCGCTTTTAATCGATTACAGACGGTTACAAATATCACTATAAATAGAACCCATGCTCAGCTGATTTCCTAACTTGAGTAATTCGAATTCTGAGCATTCTAAGGCATTCTAAACACTCTCTAAGTGATATTTTTGGGTTCATTGAGTTATTGCTTCCATAAAACTCTTATGGGTCTTTAAGGGATGAGTGAAGCAAGATTTTTTCTTTTCAAAGCTTAAGGAAAGTTCTGTTCTGAGTTTGTTTTCTGCTTTCAACCTGGTGAAATCATTCTTATGCATCATTCTTTGGATCATCAGGTGACTTCTTTCCTTATTCTTTGAAGTTGTAATCCTCTTTTGAATTTTGTGTTGGTTTGTCTATTGTAAATGAGTTTCTTGCTTGTAACATAGAGTAATCTAGCAAAAGGGTGAAATCACACATGAAAGAACATATTCACAAAGGCTCAAAAACTCACAAGGCATAATTCTACCACACATGGTTCATCTTAAATTCTATTTCTCAAGCCTACTTATCACTTCAACAATTGCAACAATGATTCACATCAAGTATGAAACCTCTCAATCCAACCAACTTTTTAACATTTCTCACAATTTATACAAGT
>PYAF01002879.1:152649-163184 GCA_007407185.1 Glycine tomentella
AATCCATCAATAACACACTAAACAATACAAGAGTTTCAACACTTCATCATCAAAATCATAAACCCCTTAAGTTTCATATAGATTCATAAGACGTCAAGCAACATGTGAACTTGATCAAAGTAGATAGAACCACTCAACAACACATGAAATATTACCTAACTTTTACTAAAGCATTCAACCATAAAAATATGATTCAAATACAACAATAAAGATTCAAACAATCCAACTTTTTAACATAACAAATTATCAAATACATGATATGTAATCTTATGTTCATAGAATACTTTTAAAGAAAGCTATTAACCATTAATCTTCATAAGGTTCCATATAATTCTAAAATTAAATAAACATGTTCCAACCAATTTTCTAGCATCAAATTATATATATATATATATATATATATATATATATATATTTTAAGGAAACATAGAAGAATTTCAGCCAACATCAAAGTAAAGCAACATATTCTATTAAACAATTTTAACCAACTATTTTCTTAAAGATAGCCATACTACCTCTTACTTTTTGATTAATTTTAGCTTTCCTTTATTAAATTAGATTCAAGTTATTTACTTAATACTTATTCCATAATTTAAAACCAAGTTACTTAGGCAAATAACCATTTAAGCTCTTTGAGACAATTCAACAAACACCTAGTCTATAAAGCTTAATGAAATCAATCAAGGATTAATATTCAAACCTAGCTCATCATAAACTTCCCCATACGTACCTTGTTTCTCCTCCTAAAAGCTTGATAAACTTCTTCCTAAAAGCTCCTAGATCTCCTGTGAGGCTTCAGAATGATAGGATTTTTGTTTTTTGAAAGTGGAAGGGTGATGGAGGGAGTTGGGGAAGCTTTGGGGCTGTTGGGAGGATTGATTCCTCCATTTTCTTGCCTTGGGAGCTTTCTATACATGCTCAGCACCGCCTCCACTCGCCCAGGCGACCAAAAATTGCCTGTTCCACTCGACTGGGCGAGCAGCCTTTTTCTAGAATTTTCTGTCTTAGTGAAAAATTAATTTCTCACGTTCCAGAAATTATTTGGACAATCCCAACGGTCAAACGTTATATATATGAGTTAGAAAGCTTTATTTAAAATTTGAGGAAGATCCAACGGTTAATCAATCTATAATGATGATTTTACTAAAATAGGTTTTTTGGTTAAATTCAGAATCACTCCATTGCACGCAATTCAAACAATCTCCCCATAACTTGACATCTTCACCTACTCTATACACCTAGGGATGGGAACAAAAGTATTCTTCTTTTTATACCATTTGATGCTTAAGAAAGCCTTATTCCACTTATGGCTTTCTGTCACAAACTATTTCAATAGTCTGTTATCTAAGAGTATTCTTTATTTTCATCATAAAAATATCTATTCAAAATATCTAAGGGTGTTCTTGTCCTTTTCAAAATATTTAAGGGTGTTTATGTAAATTCCCTTTCTAAAATATCCTTCCAAAATATCTAAGGGCATTTTTGTAATTTTCAAAATATCCAGGGGTATTTTCATCATTTTGACCTCAAGGGCATTTTTGTCATTTCTGATTTACGGAAAAGGTAATATGGTCTTTTCCCTTAAACATTTCCCCCAAATAACTCAAATATAGACTATCAATTTGTCTAAGACTTGCTTTAATATTTAACATTTCTTTAAAACAAGTAGCAGATTCAGGATCTTTATCACAATTAAACCAAGAATGTTTCAATCAATCAAACCATCAGTTCAAGAATACAATTGCTGAAAGCTTCACTTATTGAGTAATAAATATTTCACCAAAAGAATCACAAAAATTAAGATGATAAGAAGAGATTAAAGAAAGTAATCAACACAAAAAGCTATATTGGTTCACCTCTCAACATGAGAAGCTACATCCCGTTTCTTCCAACTAAACCATGGTTAGAGTTCCACTAAATCAAAATTTGTTCTTTACAAGCTTTACAACAATCACCCTTTATCGACCCTAGATAAAGAACTGAAATCTAAAACCCTATTAGACTCCTAGTGATCAACACATAGAGAACCCTTCTCTACTCTTCCCTCTAGAGAACACTACTCTTGAAAAGCTTTACAGAACCTCTTTGATATAAGAACTTACAAGAAACAAAAGTAAAGAATCAAATCACAACAAGAGTTTAAGAGAGAAACAACCTTATGATCCTCAGAAGATGAGGGAATGAATTTTACCAAACAATCTCAGGTTGAATGAATGCAATTTTGGAATCAACTTTCTTAGAAAAACTCTTGACAAATCTTGTTCAAACCAATATGATCAATGATGCATGAGTTTTGGGTTTGAAACAAGAGTTATGAATCTTAGTAAATCTTTTCTCAGAATCAGAAGGCTTTTGAAATTAATGAAAATTTTGAAGTATCAATTTCTATCTAAACAAAAGACGCAACAACTTTTTATAGAAAATAATTATAACTGAATGTAATCGATTAAATCGCCTAAGTAATCGATTAAAACTTCATTTGTAATCGATTATTAGCTTGCTTAATCGATTAATCTGTTCTTGAGCTTTCTAAAAAAGATGTATGAGCAATGTAATCAATTAAATCGCCTTGTAATCGATTAAAACAGATAGTGTAGTATTCACAACATGCTTATGTAATTAATTACAAGTAATTGATTAAAGAAGACAGCCTTATTCTGTGTTTTTGTGTTGTGTAATCGATTACCATTACCTTGTAATTGATTACTTAGTTCTTCATGGCATACATAATAGATTACCAATTCTGGTAATAGATTAAATTAGCGTAAAAAAGTGATTTTTCCAAAACTTAACCATGAATACTTGACTTCTTTATGCAGACATGAAAACCTTAATCTTTTTCACAAAAAATGTGAATTGATAAAACCATGTATGCATGTCAATGGATGATGTTTATGCAATGTAAGGATCATAAGATGAGACTCTCAAACAATTTAACAAATTACAAATGCCTTCAATTGAATGGCATGTAAAAAGCTAAAATCTATTTAAGACACATGGCTTCATCCTTGTCTTGATCCTCTTCTAGCTCCCCCTGTATCTAACAATCTCCCCTTTTTTGGCTTTGATCATCCCAAAATTCAATTGAACATATTTATCCTTTATGTGCTTTTAAGGGATGAATTCTTGGAGCTTTATACTTGATATCTGAAATCAATTCAGCTTTTGCCAAGAACAAGTATCAAGCATACTTTGCATAAACAATGTGCCAAGAACAAATATTAGATTCATCAAGAATACCTAGCATGTTCCTAAGATCATAGAATTAATTTCAAGATATGGGTTTATTAGTTATACCAACCAATGAATGATCAATAGACTCAATTGAACAATTACACTTTTTGAATGTGATCTTTAAGGAAATGAAGCCTGATCTCTATGTGCTTGTGTCCACTTCATTGACTTTTGAGTAGATGATAGACTGATTAATCTTTGTCATTTGATTCATCCTTTTTCTTTCTCATTTTCCTTTGTTGTTATCTTCACAAGTGACTAATCCTTCCTCTTTTAGAGTCAAATTTGTAAGCATAGATATGTCACCTATCATGTGTCTAGAGCATTTTCTGTCCAAGTACCATAATGATGATTTTGCTCTAAAACACACCTGCAAAAATCAAACTAAGTGCCAAAGAAAAGTACCCAGTCAATGTTAGGTCCACAGGGTTAGTCATTTTCTTCTTTTTCTTTGGAACCCAAATGTAATCTCCATTAGGCATATGGAACCTTTTAGCATAGCACCTATGATATGTATGACCTTTCTTCATGCAGTAATTGCAAGTTACAGATTTTGATGTTCTTTCAAAATGAGTCATGTGTTATGCGTTGTTTTTGAAAACCCTCTTTGATTCTTCTCTTTTGGTGGTACAAACTTTTGTGATCAAGACATAGATAACCCTTCTCTACTCTTCCCTCTAGAGAACACTACTCTAGAAAAGTTTTAAAGAACCTCTTTGATATAAGAACTTACAAGAAACAAAAGTAAACAATCAAATCACAGCAAGAGTTTAAGAGAGAAACAACCTTATGATCCTCAGAAGATCAGTGAATGAATTTTACCAAACAATCTCAGGTTGAATGAACGCAATTCTTGGAATCAACTCTCTTAGAAAAACGTCGATAGAGAATTCAATTCCCTTGTCCGGTGGAAGCTGTGTAATCTCCTCAAGAAATACATCGACAAACTCGTTCACCACCGGAATCTTTGACATATCCAACCCCGGTCTCTCAACTGCTGAACTCAGCAAAAGATAGCCCTGAGCCCCTCTCTTTATTTCCTTGCAGACTTGCAAGACCGAGAGGAATGAAATAGAACTCGGGCTAATTCCATCTGAAGGTACTACAACCTTCTTATGACAACAATCCAGCATGATGCCATACTTGGCCAACCAGTCCATGCCCAAAATAACCTCAAGGATAGGCATTGCCAAACAATACAGATCAACAACATATTCTCTGCCCTCAAACTGGAAATGCACATCTTTACAGCTCATACTCACTCTACACTGCTCCTTAGAGGCGGTAATGACCTCCATAGGAGAAGGAAGTCTGAACATAGGCAAGCTCAGTCCTTGAGCAGTGCGATCACTAATAAAAGAGTGGGTGGCTCCAGAGTCAAACAGGACTCTCACATCATATACGTCAATCAAAATAATACCTCTGATCAGATCAGGAGCTCTGGCGACCTGTCCAGCATCCACTGTATAAACTCGGCCTGTCGTAGGTGCTGCTGATATCACTGGGGCAGCTGTAGCCCAAATGCCTGCCTGTGGACACTCTCTAGCATAGTGGCCCTGCTTGCCACACCTGTAGCAGACCAACTGCCCAGTGGGGCACACTCCCCAGTGGTTCCTCCCACAAGTATTACATTTGGGAGGTGGACCAGGTCTCTGTGGTACTCCTCTTTGACTGGAGCCCTTCTTGAATTTTCCTGCTGGAGAACAAACCCCTAAATCTTTGCCCTTGCCCTTCCTAGTAGGGCCTGACCCACTGGGTCTCTTCATCTCCTGTCTCTCAGAAGGGGTAGAGTGGCTTCTACTACGCCTCCTGATCATGTCCTCTACCTGACGGCACTGCCTCACCAGGCTACCCAGATCTAGAGACCCACTGCCAACAATCTTCTCTTCTATATTCTCTCTAAGTCCCCTCTGGAACTTAGCAGCAAGAACCTCTACTTCGGGTAAAGCCCTCCTGAAATGTGCATACTTAGCCAACTCATTGAATTTGGCCAAGTACTCATCTACTGACATCTTCCCCTGTACAAGGCTCTCAAACTCAGCCTGCTTTTGCTCTCTGGCATCTCTGGGGAAGTATCGGTCCAGAAACTGTGCCTCAAATACCTGCCAGGTGATGACCTCACCCTGGCCTCTCAGCAGCTGTGAGGTGGTAACCAACCACTCATGCGCATCTCCCTCAAGCAGATAAGTGGCATAGAGAAGCTTTTGATGGTCTGAGCATTCCATCATTGTGAAAATCTTCTCTAATGCCTGCAACCACTTAGCAGCAGCAACAGGGTCATACTCCCCTTGAAAGGATGGAGGATCATGCTTATAGAAGGCAATAAGCATCCTTCCTCTGGTGACTGAATCCTCCTCTGTATCAGCTTGGGACAATCTGTCTCCTCTCTAGTGCTAAGGCCCATCAGAGTGATGGCTACCTCCACCCTAATGGCGGCTACCCTCGCCTTCAGGAGTATGCTGTGTAGGGGGTACTCTATCTTCCCTACGTCGAGCTCTCAACTCAGCCATGAGCCCTTCATTAGTCTTTAACAGGGCTTCATTAGCTTGTCTACTTGCAGCAAGCTCCTGCTGCACAGCTGCCAGAACAGCTACAATTGGATCGAGTTGCCTCTCTGCACTCACCATCTCACTAGTGTTTCAGGTCTTCACCATGACACTGCACATATCACATAACAGGGTGAGTTGATCAGGCTCACACTTAACATCACACATGCAAAAATCAGTGTACACCCAAACACATAGTGAGAGCACCTAATTCACCATATATATATATATATATATATATATATATATATATATAGCTTCCCCTTTTTCTGCTCTGATACCATAAAATGTAACACCCCGTGTACACCCGGTGTATTAACATTGTTATTATATCATAATAGCGCAGCAAACATAATCATAACACAAATAATGGAAGCTGAAACCAAAACACATATACATTATATACATATATGGTGAATCTCTGTCATTTACATCATACCCTTTCTCAAAATTGTACAAATACAGGGATAATCAAAAAAATGTGAGCCAACATGCTCAGTCATCTATGCCTAGGGTTCTATCAACAGCTATCCCGACTCAGGCCTCTTGCCGTTGGATCTATTTGCTACTCCTGAATCATCACCTGCAACAAGAGCCCCAACAGGGATGAGATAATGATCTCAGTAAACTCAGGGTCCTTGGAGGTTTCCCTCCCCCTGGTTCACTTCCAAGCATATATACAAAATAATCAATATGAAATAAACATTACTCATACATTCAGCCTTCACGGCTCACATGTAACACACTACATGCATATCACAGTACAGGGATAATAACATATGTACCCATCACACTTTGCCTGAGGAAGATCATCTAACTAAAGGCACATTCCCTCAGGACTTTTCCCGCCCATACCTGAGAAAGATCATCCAAAGAATGACACATCTCTCAGGATTTACATGGACACCTATGGATTTTCCCAAGGAAGATCATCCTTTAAGGGCACATTCCCAAGGGGTCCATAGTTCCCTATTCTACTGGCCAGAGAATTCTCATACAATCATATCACACAGCATTATCATCACATTCATCTCATAATCAATACAAAGCATAACACTATCACAGTGTTTAGCTAACATCAATTGCCAACATGCCATAATGACATTTCTCTCAACATCACATACATGTCTCAATATAACAACAACATACAATATCCAAATGCATGGCATACCAAATCATCACCCTCTTGGGAATGCTGAAACAAAAGCAAGGGAAACATTCCCCAAGAACGATGAGCATACCTGATCTCTTTAAGGACCCTCACTGCATCACGGGTGGCGCCATATCCCGCGTTGATAGTGTCTGGATCCTTCAGCAGAAAACCCTGTACAGGGTGTGGCGCTGATGGCGCCAGAGTTGGCGCTGGGGGCGCCAACTGGGTTAGGATTGTGACGCTGATGGCGCCAGAGGTTCTGGAAAGTGGCGCTGGAGGCGTGGGGATGGCGTTGGGGGCGCCAGACCCACCGTCATTCTAGCGCGAATGACGCCAGACCTCCTAGAAATCACTTGTGAGCTAGAATCCTTCCTCCATTTCACCAAAAACCCATGCTTTGAGAAACCCCATTCTCATGAGAAGTTGAAGAACTCGAGTTTGGAGAGGATTGGCAGCTACCCACGGACACCCAAGCTTGGAGGAGTGTCTCAGAGGTCCTCTGTGTCGTCATAGAGGTAAGAAACTCGAGATTCCTTGGTTGTTTTAAGATTTGGGGTTTTGGGTGAATAGTGACCTATTTGTGATAGAACTAGAATTAGCTCTGGGTCCAGTTGAGAGATGTGTTTAAATCATGAAATGAGGAAGGATTAGCTTTCAGTTAGTGATTTGGTGATGTTGGTTTTGGCTCTCGGTTGTGCATGTGTGACTTGGACTGAGTCACTTGATTTGAGACATGCAAGAGCCAAAATGATGGTCTTGTGGTGCCTGTGAGGCCATGGGAACGATGTCTCGTGATTAGACCGTTCAAGCCCTATGGAAACCCTGAGTTATTGGGTGGTGTGAGTTGTGATGCTCATTGTGAATGGCTTGGGTTGAGTCTATGGGGACTCTGAGGCCATGTTTGATCTGAGATAGACCACTGAGGGTCTATGGAAAGGCTTGTAGAGGATGAGCCTGAGGAACCTTAGGTAGATAACCTGGGTTGATAGAAGGGACTGAGGTTCCTTTCTATGAGACAGTTGAGGACTGTCTGATGAGCTTATGGTTGTTTATGTGCTTGAATGGTCTGTGATATGCGTTTGTATGCCTTGTTAGGGCTTGACACTGTGGGTGTCAGAGACGCAGGCCATAGTTTGAGGTTGAAGCTGTGAGGCACGGCTTGCCAGGTAAGCTCATCGTTCTGGGACTTATTCCCTTTTCTCTTGTTTGCCACCCAAGTGGGTGATGGTTGCATGCCATGTTTGATTATATATATGTTTATGTGCATGTTGTGGAGAGAAAGGCCAATGTGGCTTGTTGTGTTGATAATAATTGTTGTGAGCCTGAAAGGCTAGATGAACGGTGCTTGGAGTGAGACTCAGATCGTTCCAGAGATATTTTGAATATATGATGGCCTAGTGTGTGCTGGGCTGAAAGGATGAACCCTAGGATAGACACTGAGATAGTGTGGGGGTGTTTTGGCACCTGTGGCTTCAGGTGTGTGGCCTTGAGCCTCTGGATTGATGAACACTGTGAGAGTGTTCTGTGACTCTTTATGAGATAAAGACCATAAGATGGTCAGTGCTGGAATCTATAGGATACTGGAATAGTATCGGGCTAGATGAGGTTCCCTAGCCAGAGGAAGAGTTTGAGGACTCCCTTGGAATGGCTGATACTTCTTGGGAGGTGCCACTGCTCTCTGCCTAAAGTCCTAAGGATGTATTGCCCTGTATGGATGTTTCTCCTTAGGCAGTGATGATGAAAGTCCTGAGTGGTTATCCTCAGGTCAGTTTCTGAAGGTCCTGAGGGATTGAGAGCTCCCTATGTGGATTGTCTCTCTCAGGCATGTGTGGTGGAAAGTCTTGAGGGATTGAGAGCTCCCTGTGTGGATAGTCTCTCTCAGACAGGTGATTAGAGATCCTGAGGGATTGAGAGCTCCCTGTGTGTGGATAGTCTCTCTCAGGTATCTGACTGGAAAGTCCTGAGGGATTGAGAGCTCCCGATGAGGATAGTCTCTCTCAGGCAGCTGATGAGTAGTCCTGGGGGATTGAGAGCTCCCTTTGTGGATAGTCTCTCCCAGGCAGTGGAAAGTCCTGAGGATGGTGCTCCCGTTGTGGATTGACTCCCCAGGCATGTGATTGGAAAGTCCTGAGGGATGAGAGCTCCCAGTGTGGATAGTCTCTCTCAGGCCAGTGTATGTGGAAGTCCTGGAAGGCCAGGCTATCGACAGATATGTTGTATCTCTAAGAGAGGGCATCCCGAGGGGATTAGAGCCTAAGGTCTCTTAGATGAGCCATATCTGGATCTGTAAAGTCCTGAGTGAGAGTCCTCAGGCATTGTTTACATGGTTTCGGGAGGCGGCGCCTCTCTGGTATGGAAAGTGTCCAGTGATTGACACTTATGTTAAGGTACCTCTGTAAAACGAGTCTGAGATGGCTTGGAGCCAGTATGAGGTGGGATACCTCTGATACGGATAGCATCCAGTTAGTACCCAGATAGCTGGGAATGTGTGATAGCCAAGATGATGTCCTAGGCTTTGTTATGATTTGTTTATGTGTCTGTGCTTGGGGGTGAATTAGGGTAAAGGAGGATCTCCCAGAACCCTGAGTTTACTGAGATGTTTATCTCACCCCTGTTGTGGGTTGTGGTTTTCAGGTGCTTCTAGAGGAGAGGAGCTACCACCGGGCAGGAAGCCCTAGCTGAGTGTGCTGGAGTGGTCATGGGCTGCAGATGAAGACTAGAAGAGTTCTTTTGTTTGATCTCTGTCTTGTACCCTGTATAGGGATAGGGTGTGAGTGTACACCCGTTGTACTGTACATATGTTGATGTATAACCACATATGTGGTCTAGTATTTGTTATGCATATACTACAGACCCTGTTGTTGTATGTATAGTATGAGGTTCCTCATGATTGTCTTATTTTAGTTTTGTATATCTGCCTATGTGGATGTTGTTATTTTATATTACATCTGGATCAACAGGGGCTTGTGTTATATGTGTTATGATGTGGTTTTATATTCCATGCATAATGAAATCAAGAAATTCGATTCTATCGCTTCCGCACCGCTTTATATAACGCTGATAGCGCGATTATGATATTATTGATGATAACACGTCCGGGGTGTTACAATCTCAACTCAAAACCAGCTCTCCCAGCCTCGTGGTGACCATCACCAGTAGTATGAATCTCACGCCCTACATTAGGCATGCAGTCAACAATCAGTAACGGTTTTCAACCGTTTTAATGAAAGGAAATACTAATCCTTTACATAACCTCTAAGTCCTCTAACTTAAGTTTTATCAAGCTCATCAATCACTAGCCATCTCATAGACCCTTAGTGGTCTATCTCAGCTTAATCAAGGCACTTGAGCCATCACAAGACTCGGCGCAAGCCCACACAATGAGCTTTAAGCTCTATACAGCTGATAAACACGTTGTCGACACGCACCAAAACAATTTTACTAAGCTAATTCTGTAGCACAGAGCTAACCTAGGTCGACTCAGAGACACGATCAATATGGTTCTAGCTTCGATTTAATGGTAACAGTAAGGGGGGAATTTTAACAAACAGTTTGTATGCGTAAGTAAACTTGCAAAAACGTAAACTAAAATTAAAGAGCAA
>PYAF01002880.1:0-18647 GCA_007407185.1 Glycine tomentella
GATCAGCAGGGGTTTGAGATGTTTCCATGTGATGTGTTTTATATTTCATGCATATTGATATCGAGAAAAACGATTCTATAGCTTCCGCCATGCGTTCAGATAACGCTGATAGCGCGCTCATGATATTATTATGGATGACACACCGGGTGCACACGGGGTGTTACAGTAATGACCCTGATTAGTAGATTGGGGCGTTACACATAAAATATTAATACACAAGGGCAAGTGTACTTTATGCAGTAGTGTCAAGGTTTAAAACTCCAGATATTGAACCCAAATGACTAATTGTGTTCCCAAAATAATATATTTTTGTAACTAAGTAATTGAAGAAGGAATATAAAATTAAGATATGATTGATGAGAAATTATCTAATGCATAATTGAATCTAAACAAGCAAGATAATGTGAAAGATTAGATGAGATGAATAGCTAGACTAACCAATTCCCCCAATCCTAATTTCTAATAAGATTCTTACGAATGTTAATTGTCGATTTCCCAAGGTCAATTATTAGCCATTGTGGTGGTCTAATAATGCTATTTTCCTTAAACAATACTCAATTAATGATTTACATATTAATTTAAATCAAAGGATTAAGATTGATGACTAGCGTGATTAATCAATTACCTAATCAACCTATCGGAGATTATCCAACCAATTTGACCATGCAGTTTGGTATAAAACATTATCTTCCTAATTCTACCAATTACATGCAGATGATCACTACTATGCAATCAATTAAGTATTAGAAAGGTCATTTTCGAATAGAAAATAAAAGCGAAGAAAATGACAAATTAACTTAATAACATCGAGAATCTCATTATAATTAAGAAAGGGGTTCAAGGTAGGTTACTTCATAATCCCTGGACTAGTGAGACTAGCCACTCATAGCCATGAATACACTAGAAATCCAACGAAGAAACACAAACATACCAAGAGGGTTGAAATGCGTGTGAGGCATCTTCCCAATCGTGATCTTTGCACTACATTGGGGCTAAGGATTCTTACACAGTGTTCTCGCTCTTTCAAAACTCAAAAATTCGCACAAGAGTAAAAACTCACAAACCTAGGGTCTAAAATAGACTATTTATAACAAAAGATTTAAGTGGAAGCTAGCATGAATTGATCATGGCCTTGATGAATTGATCAGGGCTATAGTATTTCAGATGCAAATCTATGTTGAGCCGTGATCAATCCATCAAGGCCTTGATGAATCATCATCACCTTGATGAATGATCATAGCTAGGCTTGATGAAATAATCAAGGCCCTGATGAATTGATCATGACCTTGATGAAATGATTAGGGCTTTTGATGAATTTTACACAGTGAGCCCTAATGAAATTAACACAACCTTGATGATTCTGAAGTTGATCATGATCTTGATGGTTAATCAAGGCCGTGATGAACGGTCAGACTGAACGAAAGCATAAACCATGAGTCCTGCCAACAAATTATATCATAAATGCAAACCATAGGCCTAGAACTACACATAAAAAGGAAATCAAAATCTGATATATCAAGAAGCTTTTGATGGAGGAACAATGGAGAATCCAAACACATCCAGAGTTATCTAAACGTCTCAAGTTTCTTTCTCTCTTTCATTCAACATTGGTAACCCTTGATTAGACCAAAACATATACATTTAAAGTTATGGACTAAATAGAGTCGAAGCCCAAAATTTAAAGAATGAAAAAAATAGGTTAAATTCACGCAGGGTCATTGTATAGGTGCACAATCCTTCTTTTTGGGTGCACAATTCACAGACACTTCATATTTTCAGCATTGCACAAGTGCATGGAAGGATCACCGGGTAGGAGACAAAGCTTTAAAACTTCTATTCCCAAGGTTGTTTGGAGTTTCTATATAGAATAAAAATTATCTAAAAGAGATGGGAAGTTAGGTAGAAGGTGAATGGAAGTGGAGACTTAATTGGTGAAGACCCCTTTTTATGTGGGAGGAGGAAACATGCGAGAGACTAATGCAGTTGGTAGTGACGTCATCCCCAGTGGAAGAAGTTTAAGACTCTTGGTTTTGGATGAACGGGTCGGCAAAAGAATACATTGTAAGTCAAGTTTATTCCATGTGGCCAACAACAAATATGAGGACAAATGTGGACTATGACAAGTTGAATTACCTATGCACACTATGCGCCCCATCAAAGATGCTCTTTTTTTTGGAACTTGATACGAGATCAGATCTAATCAAACGAGAACCTATCCAAAAGAAATTTGTTGGTGCATGCACCCCAGGTGTGCCCCCTATGCAATTCCTATGATGAATCAACGTTACATATGTTGTTCTCTTGCTTCTTTGCATACTTTGTCTGGTTCAATATTTATAGATGAGGATGGACTCAAACAGCCCTACCCAGATATCCATTACTGCATTTATGGAAACATTTAGGAACTAGTGGCAGGAAAGTGAGTAGGGCCTAGTAGGGCATATGGGTTGTAGTTGTTTGGAAATTTTGGAAATAAAGAAATGATGTTATCTTCAATAATGCACAACCAAACTTGGAACAAATTGTTGATTGCATAAAGATGGCCTCATGGAGTTGGTCGAAAGAATAATCACCAAGTTTTAATTTTAGATTGGTAAATTGGATCTATTGGAGTGTATGTTTGTTTTTTAGAAGCAAGGATCGATTCACATGGATAGATTGGGGCAATACAATCTGCTCCTTGATTGTGTTGGTCGTTATTCCTTCGTTAGCAAGGCACCTATTTAGTAACATTGATAAAATGTCATGAAAGTATTTTAGTAAAATTTATTCATGTTTAGGTGACATTTTTCAAATGTTGCAAAAGGCATACTTTGTTGTAGCCGGCTGACACTTTGGAAGGAAATATTGATGATGGTGGAAATGAAGGATGTTGATGGTGGGTGAGCATAGTGGTCTCAGCATATATTATTTGGAAGGGCAAAAGGTTTCTTTGTACACCTACTAGAGTAGTATCCTATGTGTTATGTTGTAGATTTGTGCTTATGTGCTTTCCTTTGGGGGGTGTTGATTTCGTTCTGTGGGAGGCCTGGGATGTATCTTAATCTATGCATCTCTTTGCATGTATAGGCTTAAATTCTAGCTCAGGTAGTTTCCAACTCTCTGGTTATAATTTTTGTACTCTTTGCACTGCTTGTGCTTATTTATATATTTATCTTTGGCTGATACAAAAAAAAAAAAAAAGCTCACTAGAAGAAGGCAAGGGCTATTTCAAGACCATGGTGACTAATAGTGCAATCTGCACGACTGAAAACCTATGCAAGTTTATTGATAATGTAATTTTTAAGGTCTGTTAATTAAAGACAACTATAATTGATAGTGTAATTCCACATTGCTCATAGTCACTAAAAAAATTATGGATTTTACTTTTGGTCCCTAATGAAAAAAATTTATTTTGTATTTGATCTCTACTATTATATTAGCTCTATTTATCCCTAAAATATTTTTAGATTTTTCTTTTAGTCCTTGAATATTTTTTTATCATAACCTCTATTATGTTTCCTATCAAATACTTATGTCTCAAGTTAGTGTAGTGAAATAGACCAGATACAAAAAAACAATCAAGGACCAAAAGCCTAGAAAAAAATTATTAGGGACCTAAAGCAAAATTTGTAAATTTTCAAGGACAAAAAATATTTAAGTCAATTATATATGTGAAATTTGATAACATACACACACACACACACTTGTTTCTTACTGGACCAGTCCAATAGTAAGTGAGGCCTAAAGAAAAATTCAAAATAGGCTTATTTTATTTTAAATAAGAGAGTTATTAGTGGGTCAGAGCCTTTTTACTTACATATTTGGTCTTTTTTGCTTAAAAAAACCCAACAACAACTAGTTTTTTGTTGAGAGCTTAAAGCTTAAGCTTGATCTTTATTTGCTATACTCTTGGACCAATCCTCAATTCTTAAAAGTAGTATATGAGAAAATCATAACTACAACTTATTTTAAAATAAACCCGAGTGTATTGCTAATGTACTCTTCCTAAAAACATAAATAGGTGTACATTAGCAAATTCCTATAAATAAATAAAAACAAATGTGTGTTGTGTGTGTTTGTGACTCTAGGGAGAACACCTAAAAAAAAAGTGAGTGTATGTTAGCAAATGATCTAAAAGATTCATATAACAAATCTACAAAAAAAACTCAATTATCAGCCTTAGACTATTTCAGTTATCACCTCACTACTCTTCAAGATTATCATTAATTCATCACCATGGCCGTCCCCATGATCTCCACCGCCACCACCATGTCCGTCACTATCATTGCCACCACAGGATTGCTCATCATGGTCTCCAAGGTGTTCATGGGGTTTCATGGTCTATAATTTAAAACAATTTCAAAAGACAATGAGCCGAAAGAACCACATCTCATGGATCACACACTATGCAAAAATCACTAAGCTTAGAGGTTACCTTCGTAGCGTGCTTTCAAACGAAGACATTGCTTTTTTTTTTTTTTTATCACCAAGCATCAAAGAAAACAATGTCTCTACTCACGCGAGCAAAACTAGAATAGGTCTCGATGCTACAACGGTTTGGAATTTAGAGAGATCTCACAAAAAAATCATGTTTTTCTCATCCTTATATAGAAAACATGAGCTATATCTTAATCCTCATAGGATACTTAATTAGATTCAGTCTAATCTAATATTCTATGAATCAATTATATCATATCTAGTCTATTATCTTCTAATTAAATTGAATCGTATCTTATCTGATCAAATCATATTTGATAAATTAAAACAATGATTAAATCATATATAATCATATATCTCTTATCAATTAATCAAATCATATTTGATCAACTAAAATATTGATTAGATCTTATCTAATATATTATCTTTTATTAATTAATCAAATCATATATAATTAATTAATCTTTGACTCAATCTAATTAACTACTTCATTATTTAATTTATGCGTTTGACCCTATAAGATCTCACTAGACTTGCAATAATATTAAAAATTGTATATATAATATTAAATATTATAGATAGTGATTAGAATTTAGCAATGCATCACTACCATCCAGCTTATCAAAAAAACCTGTGATTCAATTATAACCTTTCTGCAACCACATTCATTGTGTAGCTTTTGTCTCATTGTCCCAATATCTTGATCGAACACGAGACATAAGATTTGTCATCCTTGCTAAGTCCAATCATTGTTTCCTTGATAACCGAGTGGATGCGTAAATACAAAACGACCCAATGTCTCATATTTTCCCATTTTTGCATTGTCACATCGCATGTAGTATTCTCACTTTATCAAGAGACCCGAAGACATAACTCTAGAAGATACTTGCTCTTTAAAATTCAAGATTTTATAATTTATTTTCTTAGGAATAAATTATAGAATTGAAAATTTTCAATTTTATAGGTGGGGAATGAGAAGTGTTGCCTCTAATACAATAATTGTTATAAAATTGAGATAGATGTAATCGTGTGCATTTTGATATTAATATTATAACATCATAATTTCTAACAATTTTTACAACTGTGGCTTTTGAGAAAAAAATTGAAGAAAAGTTTTATTAGAGAAAACTATAAAAAAAATCTTGTGATTTGAAAATTTTGGTATTTTAATTTATTTTAGTAGTTCAAATAGTGAAAAAAATGAGATTGCTAGGCATTAAACCAAAGTCTTTTCTGAATGATACTCTGCTTACATTATCTACTTGCACAACTAGGTGTGCTTGCCTAAACTAATGCAACAAATAGTGAGAGGCAAATCATAAGGGAATGAGTGAGAGGGACAAGACACTACTAGAAAAAAGTTTTTTAACATCGTCAATTTAACATCGATTTTATAAAAAACCGATATTAACAAAATCTCGGTGACATTTTTGTAAAAAAAAAAGATGTTGTTAACATCGATTTTATGAAAAATCGATGTTACTGGAAGACAGTCAACATCAGTTTTTTTAAGAACCGATGTTGTCGTAAGAAATTCAACATCAGTAACATCGATTTTTGAAAAATCGACATTGTGGAAGTTGAAATTTACATGGCTCTTTTATAAATTCGAAAACCCTTTTTCAATTTGCTGAAACTCTTACTCTAACTCTCTCAGTGTCTCTCGCTCTCCCACCCTCAAAGAACAACAACACTCAAACTGAAGAAGAATACAACACTATCGCGCTCAACAACAAGACAACGCACGACGCGTGAGCTTTGCCGACAACGAAATCATGTTCCACTTTTTCTGCCACGAAGACGACAACTGTCATAGGGTTTTTCTGTGACCTCGCATTCGACGGCGATGATGACTAACAACTATAACTCCACGACGCCAAAAACTCCTTCCTCTGGCTAATCGGCTCCCCCTCCCTCAGCGATAGCAACACCTCTGCCGACGGCAAGCCCTAACTCTTCATTTCTTTAGTTGAATTTTGCTAGCTCTCTGCATGACGCCAAGCTCTCAAGGAAGTTTCATAGAGCTCACAGAGGCAAAGAGGTCGTGCGATGAAGTAGTGCTCGATGCGGAGAGTGCTGGCAGAGACTCGAACGACATGAGCATTGAGGGAGAGAACCAAAGGAATTTTCAATTAGACATAGTCTCTCCTGCATTTGATGCACCGAAGGTGAGAAATAATTGTGTTTTCTTTAGTAACTACTTGTGTGCATGTTGTATGCATTTGATTTGGTTGATTTTATCAAGTTGTAAGCGTATATGGTTTATTTATGATGACACTTTTGTTAGGTTATGTGCAGGTTTAATTTGTGTTTGTTATTTTCTTTTGTAGGAAATTAAGGAGCTTACTAAAGTGGGACTTGTGGTAGTTTCTAGACAAATGAACTGATGATAGTTGTTAGAATATTAATTGAATGTGTTTTTCTTTGAAGGACAAGATAAATAGAATGTATGATGAGTGAGATAGTAATGAGAATATTGAATAAGTATAGAAAGGTGGGAACTTAGTTTACAAGAGAACTAGTGTTTTTATTTTTGCTTGCTTGCTTGTTCACTTTTCTTGCTTACATAAACTACAAGGTTTTGGGGGTATTTATAGGAGTTTTCACCTCCTTAACATATGGTTTACATTTGTTTATCTAGAAAGCTATATTCTAGGTTATTCTACAACGCCTAAGTCTTTCTAGAATAATCTACATAAGTACATATTTTTTCAATGTCTCTATATTCTTCTAAATGCCTCTAGATTCTTCTCTTAATTTCTTCTTAATTTCTTTAAGCTTCCATAAATTTTCAGAAGCTTCTATATGCATCCATAAGTTTCAAGAAGGTTCCATAAGTTTCTAGAAGCTCCTATAAGTTTCTTCATGGTTCTATATGCTTCCAGAAGCTTCTAGAGTATTCTAGAAATGTGCAGCATTTTCTAATATGAACATTGAGAATGCTAATGGGACCTCACTAAAGGTTGGTGAAGATAGAGGATAGGTGTCGAACTCCTCCAGTCATGAGCTTGAACAAGTAAACCGAAATCCAATTACACCATTGACAATGTCTGGAAGAAAACAATTGTTAATGAGTTCTCCTGATTCATTCAGACATACTGGAAAAACAACTTCACCCTAGGAGCAATCTGGTTTGTTTGGTCCAGAGGTCCATGTCACACATGGTGCAACTCCATCTTCTGTACATAGAAGCATTTCGAAGATGAAAACTCTTGAGACTACTCCTACCATGTCTAGTCTCAAAGAAGGAATGGACAAATTGAGAGCTAGATTATCAAAGCATTCTCCTGGTTTTTCTCTGTCAAATAAAAAAGATTGTGAACACAAGCAAGTTGAAAGTTGCCAAATTTCTTTAGAGGAAAAACTGTTTTTGCCAACTAAATTTCTCTCCAATTAGTGCTTCATTTCACTCTTTCTTTCCAATCCAACTAAATTTCTCTCCAACTAGTGCTTCATTTGTCTCAGCCCCACCCTTTTACCTCTGATTTATGATTTGTTAATTGACAAATTTTCAAACAGATTGCTTGCATACTCTGAAAGATAGGGTAATAACCTATTTTGTTATTACTCAATTTTTATGATTTGTTAATTGACAAATTTCGTTGTATACAGGTTAGTTATGTTCAGTGTGTATTTGAGTGAAAAATAACCTGGCACGAGGACTTTTTTTAATGAAAAAATCCTCTGAGAAATTTGACTTTTGATGGCTTAATTGTCATTTATCACTTGTATTTTTCTGATTTTGCTCAAGCATGAATGTTATGGTGTGTTTCAGGTGCTGGACTGTTTAAGAAGAAAGGTTTTAAAGGAACCTTTGTAGAAGCAGGGTCTTATGCAAAGGTACATTGAGAATCTCGCTGCCTTTTTTTCCCGTTTGTTTTACTAATTAATATATGGCATCTCACCTGTAACATTACAATTTACAAATGTTGAAGTTTTGGATTCCTATAAAAATATTTCATGTTGTGTTGCTAGTTTCTCCATTAATTCTACTACTATATTTTAAATTTAAGCTGTTACTTTTGTCTCAATGCAATCGTAGTCATATTGTAACCATTACGGCTATATTAATTGCTGGTGCAGTTTTGCAATTGTGTCTAGTAGCTAATAATTTCACGCCCGGGGGTTGGTCTGGTTAGATTCAGCGAAAAATTAACGTGATAACAAACAAAGGCATATAACTCCAAATCCAATATATAATATATTACCTATCCAAACAAATCATTCAATTCCTTGTATTGTACCTAGCTACTTTTCAATACCATATAATATACCTTCCCGAGCTCAACTTGAATCCTTAAATTAAACTTAATTCAGAACATGTAAATCTGAATTCCCTGCAAGTTCATAATCTTAAACCAGTTTCCATCTTTATACATGGGGAAAGTTACCATAAACTTCTCCATTTCTTTTCTTTCATTTTTTCCCCTCCTGTTGCTATTCTTCTGCTAAGTTAGTGTCTCGTAACACTCTGAACTGCATTGCGTTTTGTGGATATATAATATATTGCAACATCAGAAAAATAAGAAAATAATTCAATTCTTAGGATAGCTGCAGGCCACAATTAGAAGTTCAAGTTGAGCCAAAAACAAAAAAAATATAAACAAAACTTTGTAATGCTTTCTTTCTGTTACCTAAGATTTATTAGGATTTACCCGACTAATTTATAACTTGGTATATGATGATATATAACTTCGTATGATTTAAATTTCAGTCAATAATACTGAGAGCTAGTATCTTACTAGGACAAATAAAGGTTGATGAATCATCTTCAATTCTAATATCTTATATGAATAATTTTTTTTATACACACGTTTACATGAAGAAAATAAAAAGTGAAATAAATTAAAAAAAAATTCATACGTTAAAATCATACTTTGGAGAAGTTAATAAGAGAAGTTTTATAAATTAAATTATGCATAAATAACTTTAAAGAAAATTTAATTCATTTTATCTTTTATTAGTGTTTAATGAAAAGTTTATACAAAGATATATATATATATATATATATATATATATATATATATATATATATATATTCTAGCTAGTAGTAATTAGATGTTGGATATGAAATACTTACGGGTGCAAGAAATGTCCAAAAAGCCAAGCACGAAGGACAGAAACAGCACGTTCAGGCAAGCCTCTTTGGGGCCTCCAAGCGTTGTGTTGGATCATTCCAAGCTGCTGTAATGCACGTGACCAGGTAAGGGCAAATTTTCTATATTTTCTATATTTATGTAGAAGGTGATAGATTTAGTGATGAATAATGGAAGTCTTCCTCCACACGCTATCTTTGCATGTTCTAATTTAGTAGGTTGTCAATAAATTAGTCCGAAGGTGCACTAAATGTCGTTTGGTAGCTACTAAGTACTATTATAATATAATTTGCATCTTTTGACTTTATAATTCATTTAGAATATTTAGAAAAGGAATTGCTAGGCTAGGTGATAGGATAATAATAATAATAAAAATAATAATAATAATAATAATAATAATAATAATAATCAAAAATAATATTTTCAAAAATATTATAAGTAAGAATGTTATTCTTGGATATATTTAAAAATGTTTGGTTAAATTTTAATATTTTAAAATTAAAATAGAAAATAAAGTAAAAGTTAATTGAGCTGAAAAATTATTTTCCAGGTTCCCATGATAAATATGACTTCAACCTTCATCTTTCAAAGGAAAATAGGTGCTGGTACCCAAAAAAGGGAAAGAAAAGAAAAATATTGCACCAAAGACCATGTTACTGTTGAAAAAGCATTGAATAAGGATTAAAAGCTATGACTAAGTTTTAAAAGTGAATCCATTTAAATTGAGTCTCACTTGAGAATGTGTTTAGTTTAGATAACTAAATGCAAAGGTTCTAAACGTACTAAAACTATTAGTTGTGGAAGCTAGCTTTGTTGGTACAATTAAATTAAAGGTACATTTAGACATTTTTAACCATTAGCTAGTTGTCTAGTGCCACCTTTTGGGTCATCCATTTAGCATTTAGCATTGCCTTGGGTATGCTAGTCGTACACACATACATTCATGCATTATTATGTGTTCTTTACATCTAAAATTATATGAATAGAATATATACATATGTACATCTAAATTTTTTGTTTAAGCTTTTAATGTGTTTTTTAATATTATAGGGAGAGAAATAAACAAAATAGCTAGGCCATATTTTTTTTTTCTAAAATGACATTTTGCATCGGTTATGCAATAAACGATGTAGGAAGTGACTATACAACATTGGTTATAGCAAAAACCGATGTGGAAAAGATAATTTCTACATCGATTTTAGAAAAAGTCGATGTTGTAAGTACTATACAACATCAGTTTTGGAAAAATTAATGTGGAAGGTGTCATTTCTACATCAATTTTTTCAAAATCGAGGTTAATTTACAAACAATAACATCAATTTTTATAAAAACCGATGTTGTTATGCAAAATTCAACATCGATTTTTATAAAAACCGATATTGATTTTACATATTTTACATTTTTTTCATTAATTTCTTATTAGACAACATCGGTGTTTTTTAAAAATCGATGTTGTGTAGTTATGTTAATATCGATTTTCAAAACCCGATATTAACGTTGATACTTTCAACATCGGTGGTTTCAACATCAATTAAAAACCGATATTGAATGTGCAAAAAATCGATGTAAAAAACGATTTTTCTAGTAATGGAAGTTCGAATTTGTAAGAGAAAGAAGCAATTCCACATCTATTATTTTAAAATAATGTAGAATAGTCTATTCCACATCCGTTCAAAATAGAACCAATGTATAATAGGTTATTCTACATTGATTATTCTTAAACCGGTGTCATGTAATTACATTTAATTCAAAAAAATGTCATCTGTTCATTATCTTCATGGATTCTTATAGATTTGATGTAGATAGGCAACATAAAAGACCTTTCATGTAATAGTGATTATAAACTATAAAATTTTAAATCACTACTATAAAACATGAGACAAAGGTGAAAACACGTAGGCTAAGTTTTATAAGAATCAACTCTAATTTGCTTATATATTATAAGCCTATTTTTAAGA
This sequence comes from Glycine tomentella, assembly GCA_007407185.1. Taxonomy (NCBI): domain Eukaryota; kingdom Viridiplantae; phylum Streptophyta; class Magnoliopsida; order Fabales; family Fabaceae; genus Glycine; species Glycine tomentella. The sequence continues at coordinate 11,474 of PYAF01002880.1, forward strand.
TCTAATATGATTGTCATGATAGCTTATTTAAAGTCCATTTACAACAAGACTTTTAAATAGGGCTTAATTTTATCTTTAAATTGGTTTGAATTTAATGATTTTTTATTCTGTAGAATCAAAAACAGTGTCAGAGTGTTTACAATAACACAAGTATCATGTTCAACCAACTGCGTTAGACTCCTTTGACGGTTTCATTTTATATGTAGGTTGATGCAATATTTAAAGAGTAAATAAATAAGTGGATTTTAATATATTATAAAAATAGTAAAATAATAAAATTAACAAAAAATTATTTAGTTAGACTTAATTGCATATTTTACTACCCAACTATCATCATTTCTTGCATTTTACTATCATATTTTTCAGGTTTCACCCATTTTACCAGTCTATTAAATGTGTAATAGTGTTCTAATGTTTTTTTTTTAATAAAAAACAAAGCAGCATTTTTTTTTTTACCTTTTTCAAAGAAATATCGTCATGTCGTTACATATTTAATATAGAATTTGCACAAATAATTGAAAATTGTTACTGTAAAAAATGCACAAAAATAATTGAATGGTAAAATTTGCAAAATAATTATAATTAAGAAGTAAAATATGCAATTAAGTCTTATGTTTACTTAAGTAGACTAGGCCAAGATCAAAAAGACTAGAAAAACATAAAACTTTAACTTTTCAAATAAGCTTTTATGGAAGTATTGACCTATTTTATTTTTCTCAAAAAACAAATTGGTCTGACCTGACCAAATATATATAGGTTAGAGCCTTTATCGAGATTGCTTATTTTAAGTTTATTTTATTTATAAAAAAATATAGAGAGCCCTAGTATATATAATATTGATGTACTGGAGTATTTATATATATATAGCAATTCAAAAGAGTGTCAATGTAGTCCAAACCACTCAATCAATTTATAATGTAATTTGTATTTTTATTAGTTGAAAAAATATTTTAAGTTATTTTTTAATTTAAATATACTTTATTTAAACATTTTTTAATCTATGTAGAATAATCTTTAAAACAAAAGGAATAATAAAATTAAAAAAAATTAAGAATTAACTTTTAAGTTGTCTAATGGGTATTTAGTTAAAATAAATGTGTGGAAGTTTCCATAACGCTATAAGTAGCACTTAGTTGATTTAGGAAATAATTGAATTTAAAACGTGATCATTTTCCATGCCTCATTGTAGATCCTGATGCTTCGGCATTTTTTATATTTGTCATGTTCAAGATAAATATAGTTTTAGGTTGACTCGTGCACAAAGAAATGACCAACAATTTGGCCTAAATATAGTTTCCTTGGTTAGGAATTAGAAGGAAAAGAATAGGTATGGTAGTTTAAACCACTCTCATCCTTCGACTAAAATTGTTTACGTACACATAAAAATATTAATGGGACATGCACACATTGTTTCTCTCTCTATCTCTCCCACAAACACACTACAAGGACCTCTTTTGGTGCTTTTGGCAGGCGGCGCCACTACCACAAAGTCGTAGAAAAACTCTCACCACTCTCAACCTTCTTCCACTTGTCACCACACTCTCTTGCTGTAAAAGGACTCTTTCATTTCTCTCTCATCCACAAATACTCCAACTAAAAATTAGGACTACTAGCCCTTATTTTTCACCGTACAACCCCATAACAACTATCACTACAAGAACAAACTCCACCCTTGTTTCATTTTAACAAACACACTTCCTTCTCCTCCTCTCATCTACCTGTCTCTTTCTCTCCTCTCCCCCCATCCCCCCCTTCTTCTCTTCCTTATTTTTACCTTTCAACCCAACCACTCGTAATTTTATGGCTTTGACATTGGATGAACAATCAAACTTCAAGCACCTTTGTAAAATTTGTAAAAAAGGTTTTGGTTGTGGGAGAGCTTTGGGAGGACACATGAGGGCTCATGGCATAGGAGATGAAAGTGGTCACATGGATGATGATGACCAAGCAAGTGATTGGGAAGACAGGTTGGGTGGAAATGTGCCACCAAGCAACAAACGCATGTATGCCCTAAGAACAAACCCTAATAGACTAAAGAGCTGTAGGGTGTGTGAGAATTGTGGCAAAGAGTTCTTGTCATGGAAATCTTTCCTTGAACATGGAAAATGCACCTCTGAGGATGTCGAGTCCTTTTTCTCGTCTTCTGGATCCGATGCCGATGATGGCGACATCGACAGTGGACGGAGACGATGTGGATGGTCCAAAAGGAAAAGGTCATTGAGAACTAAGGTTGGTAGCTTCAATTACAATTGTCCATCAAGCGAGGAAGAAGACCTTGCAAATTGTTTAATGATGTTATCCAATGCCATTGTAGATCCTCTTGTAGTCGAGCCAGAAGAATCTTGTGCATCCGCTAGCAAAGAGGAGGAACAACAAAGAAATCCCGTGAAATTCATTGCGGCATTGTCATACAACAACAACAACAACCACCTTCTTGATAACAAGGCCAAGTGGGTTGCCAAGGGCTTGTTTGAATGCAAAGCATGCAAGAAGGTTTTCAATTCCCACCAAGCATTGGGTGGCCATAGAGCAAGCCACAAAAAGGTCAAGGGTTGTTTTGCTGCAAGGCTAGACAACCTTGATGACAATATAATGGAGGATGATGTCATCACACATGAAGAGTTCTTCCCAACAAAATCAAACTCAACCCTCCAATTTGACCATGGAAGTTCCAACCCCTCATTGGCCTCTTCCTCTAAGAGAAAATCCAAAGTGCATGAATGCTCCATTTGCCACAGGAGCTTCTCTTCAGGACAAGCATTAGGGGGACACAAAAGGTGTCATTGGATCAGATCAAATGCTCCTAACACCTCCACATTAACAAGATTTCAACAATTTCAAGAGCGTTTGGATCAAATACCCAAATTTGATACCTCTTCTGAGCCTCTTGATCTCAAATTAGACCTTAACCTTCCTACACCCTCCAATGACCTTCAAAGAAGGAATGTGTCTATGGAATTTTACTTGCAGCCTTGGGTTGCATCAAAGGATGCTAAAGATGATAACAAAAATAGCCAATGTCAAAGTCTTCACAACCCTAATAACAATGTTGATATTGGTAATGATGAGGACAAAAATAATAACAACAACTCCTTAATGCAAAACATGGACAATGAAGGTGATAGTAAGATCAAGTTGGCGAAACTGAGTGAGCTAAGGGACGTGAACACTGGTGACAGTTCTTTGCCATGGTTGCAGGTGGGAATCGGTTCATTTGCTACTGACGTGGAAACTGATAACTGTTGAAGTTATTTGACAAATTTGAGGATCACGTTTAGCAATTTCTTTGGAGTTTTCTCTTTTCTTATGTATCACATTAACATAGAAAATCTAAGAACTTATACAGAGATTATCAAAGCATCCAAAAATAAATACGGAGATTATCACAGTTAAAATATTAATTTATCATATATATAACTCACTGTTTTTTTTATATCTTTTGTAAATTTCATTTTTTGATATCAAGATTTATTCTTATTAATAAATTAAATTGTAAGATTGATATTTGCAAGGAATATATATTGTTCTTTATTTTATAGTTTGTTTGTTTCTCAAATTATTTCTTGTTGTTTTTCATTCTGTCTTAATTTACAAGATTCATGAGAAAATGCTGTCTTTTCTGTGTAACTATACAATAGGAAGTGCTTTAGCAATTTGTGAATATATCAGATAACCATTTGTTATTGTCAAAAAAGTGATGCTTACAGAATTTGTCTTGAGACTAATAGTTTGTTATATAGTACTATTATGTAGTCTTCTATTAAATTAGTTGATTAAATATAAATTTTAACCTAAAATTCTTAAACACGTAATTGTCCATTGGTAATTAAATTATTTAGATATGGAGAATTGAGAACTGGGTACTGTATTTCCAGAAAAGGAGCCTCTAAACACTGAAAATTATTATGCTTGTGTTTTTAATAATTTTATCAGAAAAAATAATTCAAAGGTTGAGATCCTTCTGAAAAACAAAGTACAAGATCGTGATCTGTAGGTATTCTCATATTTCACGTCCTACCATGATTTGTTATTTACCCTTGCAAAGTTGGCCCATTCTTGAGTTGACCAAAGTTTATGTGGCCCCAGCGTTTTCTGCACTAACTATTGACATTAATTACTTGGATTGAATCCAGATGCAAGTATTTATTTTTTAGTATTTATATACTAAAATAAAATTCTTTTTTTATTAAATAGTGTTCATGGCATGATATTATTGTGCTCGAATTCAAAGGAAAGATTTTTTATTGGTCCATTAACAAATCAAATAACTTGAAAAAAAATAGAAGAATCAAATGGAAATCAAACAATGTACGTAGTTTTCGTGTGGCAATTTTCTTTTTTTTTATACAACTTTAATGGGCATATTACATAATCTCAAGAATCACTCTTAATTATCTTGGGTTTGGAGGAGTAATCTCAAAATTTGAGGAAATCCGAAATGTATGGAATTTGAATTGTTTTGATTTGAATTTCGTTTATTTCTAAATGTTTTGTTTGGATGAATTAAATAAAATTTCTTAAATTTTAAATATTTTTTGGTTATATGCGAAATTATATTTTTATATTTTAAATAGATAAAATTTTCATATTAAACTTTATAGAAAATAAAAACTATCTAGTTTTGAAATATTTAATTAAAAAGTATTTTTAAATATTTAATAATTAAAATACAAATATTAATAATGTTGACAAGGGTTCTAGGATCTGATATGTATATTTGTTGAGATCCTAATCTTCATTATGTCGTCTCTCTTTCTTTTGGTGTATGCATTGTGAATTTCTAATTGCTATATGTTATGTGAATTGTTGTGAGATAAAGTGTTTTGGTTTAAATCCAAAGGTGGAGGGAGAGGTTGACAATTCCAGCATTATCAAACTACTTCTCTTGTACCCTCTTGAGCATAGAGATCAATGAACAGACCTTGCTAAAGAAATATACAAGCCATAAATTTTAGAAAAATCCCAACACATTTGAAAGGAAAATCAGGAAAATTAGAATTAGAGAAACATAATAAATTGTGCAAATAAGGAAGAGGGGAAGAGGACCTTATTCATCCAACAGGAACTACAAACTGAATAAGAATCAAGCACTCACCTTCAATGTAGCAACACATGCTTCAAGAAAAGTTTATGTTCATCTACAGTAAGCCTATATCTGCCTCTGTCTGACAATTGAGATGAGAGAAGAAAACCATGAAAATAAAGAACAATGCTTCACTATATGACGGGTAATCTAGAAAGAACTCAAAGAAGTCATGGAAATTTGGTTCAGTCATCGCTCTAGAAAGAAGTATCAATTTGTACAAGTGGAAGAAAATGGAGTCATGGAAATTTGGTTCAGTCCTCGTTCATACAATTTTTTTTTATAATATTATTTCTTCTTCTTTATCTCCTTCCTTTATATTACTTATCTCACAATTCTCCTTTTCTTTCTATCTCTTAATGACCATGTTTATGTAAATTCTTATGATCACACATCTTATGTTCAATTGAAGCATTTTTCATTATTGGTGTACTGTCATAAATTAAGAGAAAAAATGATAGTTTGTTGAAGTTCTCTTGATGATGACTATCATATCTAATCTGAAAGGCTTGGAGGACAAAGGAGCACTTAATCCCTCCAATGCTCTATTCTTAAATTACAGGCAGCAATTTTGTACAAATTCTCTTATTATTTTGGACATTATTGAAGGTAACGGTGCTACCTTTTGACCCAAGGGTGGTCCTCCAAATTACATCATTTACACCCATGACCTGATTATGTTAGATAAAGTCAAGTACTTGACACTTTTGAACCTAGCATTACCTACAACTGTTTCAGGTTAGAGATGGTAGTAGAATTTAATTAGAGAAATGAGAGAAACGTAAAGAAGAAAAGACTTTGGCTAATTGAATGAAATAACTCGGAATAACTAGGAACAGGATATGCTAAAAAAGAAATGAAGTTGAACTGAATCAGGAAGCAAGCTTTAAGCAAATATTTATATTCTAAAAAAGTCCAATTAGAGAGAAATACTCATCTAAAAAAAAAAGAGTCCAGTTATAGAGCAACACTCATCTAAACCATAGAGGAACATTCATCTAAATCAGAAAAAAGGAACCAAAGTTATAAGATGTGCAATGCACTTTAAATAAAAAGTTTAGAAGTATATAAAATGAAAACATTCTTCCTAAATAATTTTACAGGATAAGACATTATAATACCAACAACAAATACAAAGTGAATTATAGAAGCATTACTTCAAGCAGGACAAACCCAATAAAAAATATTTCACTTATAAATTTTTCTGCTTAATGAAAGAGAAAACCATATGATGACAAGAAGGAACATACATTACCATAAGACCACCAATTGCTTCTTCATATTGTTACTTTGATCAATAGAAATGTCAATGAATTGATATAAATTAAAATATGTCTCTTTGATATAACTATTGTTAATTCCCAAGTACAAATAAAGGCAACTACCACTGGTTGAACCAAAAAAGGGGACCATCACGTGATGAAAGGCAGAGAAATACATACCAAGTTAGTAATCTACTTGTTCTATACTACTGCTTAATAAGATTAAGGAAATATGTTGTGTAGTGGCAAAAATTGACTCATGGTTTGAATTTACAAATCAAGGAGCACTACAGCACTATGGATCTGCTTTGACTCCTATATTTTGAACCTTGTTCCAAACATTGCATCAAAACTTGACCCCATCAAACCAGCGCTCCAACAAACATCATTGAAATCACAAATAGGCATTTAGGCAGGGTTTAAATAAAGTTAAAAACAATGGCCCAAAAGGAAGGCTCAATCAAATAATTATGCAACTGAAATTTAGAGAAAAGGGTATATAACGCACATCATAAGCCTCGTTGATTTCATGAAACTGCACCCCACAATTGCTCCCTCTGCACAAGTCTGGATGGTACTGAAGCAAACACAATAGCAAAACCAAGTAATTAATGTTATTAATGTTATTAATGTTATTAATGTTTCACTGAGATTGATCTATTAAAAAAATTAAAAAGAATATAGATAAAAACCTTTGTTCAATAAAGGCCTATACCTCGAGGGACCAACAGGACCAAGCACCATCTCAAGTAGCAACTCCTTGCGTTTGTCTAGAGGACAACCAATCACTGCTCTAATCCTCTCAGGATTATCAAGAAGATAAAGATAT
>PYAF01002880.1:18747-40390 GCA_007407185.1 Glycine tomentella
CAGTAAAAGGTTATTGAACGAAGAAATTGAGGCAAACCTACGAAAACAGAACCAAATCACAATGGCGATCAAGGTTTATAAAAGTAAAACCTGAAACAGAAATGATCCTTTTCGCTATGGCACCACAGTGTTGGACGAAGCTTCCACTGCACGATGAAGATGAGGTGGCGGAGGTGCTGCGTTGAAGGAGATGAGATGGTGGAGGTGCTGCGGCGAAGGCTCGAACTCGAAGGTTGAAGCTGCCGCTCAGCCGCTGCGTGATGAAGAATGTGGGAAATGGAAAACCTAACTGCAAGAGCAACGTGTGGATTTAATCGATGGGTATAATAGTAATTGTAATTATTTTTCCTTCTAAAAACCCCCCAAATAGGGGGAACACCAATTTGTAGGGCTTGCAGGATTTCAGAGGGTTTTCAAAAATCCCCAAATCCTTTCCCTCAAAAATTATAACTCCCAAACAAGGAGGTATATCTACCAAAGCCTTTCCCTTCCCTTCCTTCCCCTCCAAAATCCCACTCCCAAACAAGCCCTAAAGAAATCCCGCTCGGGGATCTTGCGGCGGCGGAGGGGGGCGGCGCGCGGTTGAGGAGAGAGAATCTGAGAGTGCACAACAGAGGGGTTAGCTTCTTCTTTCTCAAAATACACTAAGAATGTTGTAGTAATTAGGGCACAAATAAGCTGAGAATATTAGTGTATAAATAAAAATTATTAAAAAAAAATGGGCAATCAAAGACAGTTAATATGAACCGTCTTTGAATAGTAAGCAACAAAGACGGCTTTTAGTGTAGCCCGGCCTGAAATGTTATAAACAAGGACGGTTAAGAGGGGACCGTCTTTGAAAATAACCACTTATTTACAAAAATGCCACCGTGCAGGATTCTAAGACGTTTATCATACAACCGTCTTAGATTATGCGTCTTCGAAGGGTGCTTTTGTAGTAGTGACCACAACTATTGTTGTATTTAGGCCAACATTAATAAGGACTATTTTTTGGCCCACGACGACTAATGTTTATGTTGCCAAAGTACATTGAGATTATTTTTCAGCAGACATTAACCAAAAAAAACTTAATCAGTGTCTGCCAAAAAATTCTAATTGATGTTGGCTAAAAGATAATTATGGGCGATGTTGATAAAAAAAATCTTAGTTGATGTCGGCCGAAAAATCCTAATCAATGTCAGGTAAATAATGGACCAAAAAATCCTAGTTGACATCAACCAAAAGAATCCTAGTCGACATCGACTAAAAAATAGCCATGGAAGATGTTGGCCGAAAAATCCTAGTCAACATCGATAAAAAAAAACCCTAGTTGACGTCATCTAAAAAAAGATCTAGTTGAAATTGTCCAAAAAATCCTAGTTGATGTCAGTTGAAATAAACCCCAGTTGATGTTGGGTAAAAAATAGTAATGGCCAATGTCGGCCAAAAACAAACCTACCTAATGTAAGCTAAAAAAACACTAGCCAACGCCCATCGAAAAACTTTATTCAATGTTGGCTAAAAATAACTCGGGTCGATGTTGGCTGAAAAAACCTAGCCGATGTCAACTAAAATATAGATATGGTTTATGTCAGCCCAAGAAACCCTATTTGAGGTCAACTGAAATAACTCTAACTGACGTCGACTAGAACATAGCCCTGGCCGATGTCTGCCAAAATTTTCCTAGTCAACATCGACCAAAAAAATGGCTAGACGATGTCAACAAAAAATAGCTCTAATTGATGTCGACCAAAAAGAACCTCGTTGATGTCGGTCAAAAATATCATTAGCCAATGTCAACCGAAAAAACGTGGATGACAACGTCCAAAAAAATATTCCTAGCCAACATTGACAAAAAATATAGTCCTAGTTGTGAGTATCGAGCAAAAAAGAGAGTTACAAGCGAGAGAAGTTGAGTGAGAGAGGACATCTTTGAAAAAAGAATTTCAAATTCTTTAATTTTATAGAGATTTTCTCATTGTTTTAGTTAATCAAAATTATTCATAAAAGTACTAAAATTTCAATTTCCTTTCAAATCCAAACAAGTTATTTTAATCATGAATAATTTTAAATTCACTAAAAAACGAATTCCCCTAGTGAATTGTTGCATGCAAACACGTTGTTATTGCCTTGTGTGGGTATGCAATGATTTTTTGTTTTGTATTTTTTGAGCTCAAAAGGGGCTAGAGCCCCTAAAAGAAACATTTATTAATATAAACCGGGAGAGAACAAAATACAGGTCATATCAACCATTACAAATCCAAATAAAAGTTGGCACAAAATAATAATCCTAGAATTTAAGGATAATCCAAATTTCGGAAGTACATCTCCAACTTGATTCGTACATCCTATTAAACCTATAAAGAATAAAAATTAATTTAATAATTTTGTTTTTACGATGTTGGTAATCAAAATTGAGCTTAAATCCTTATGCATCTACTCTAATCTCTCATTACTGGGCCGATTCTAGTAAAATCTAATAATTTTTATATTTTAAATATATGATAATTACTTTTTCAAATGTTTATTTTCTCTTTAATTTTTTAATTATCTAATGTCAACGTAGATCTATAAATACCCAATAAAAAATCTCTCAATTACACAATGCATATTAGTTTTTGTACAAATTAACAAATTATTTTGAAACATTCTAAATTATTAATAACATCTTCCGATCCAATAAATATTTTTACTTACTAAATAAAAAATATTAAAATATTTTTTCAAAATAGCTATCTATATAACCAATAAGTCGTTGATTTGAGTGATATTAGACTCAATTTTCTTATGCAAGATCGATCTCAGATTTCAGTCTTTTGAATGGAAAATATAAACGTGATTAAAAGAAGAGACTTTACTAAAAGTGATTAGTCATATCCTTCAACAAAGATTAATCATCCATAAAATTGATAGATATTTTATATCAATAATATTATAATAATAAAATATTTATCTATATCAAGAATATTAGCATGCATACATTATATGTAAAGAATAATATTTTGAATAAATAGTCATTTTCATCTTAAAAGTTAGAGATAAAAATAAGTTAAACCGCTTGAAATATAATATTAGTTGAGTTGATGTAAAATAAATTATTCAAACTAATAAGTAACTTTCTTTTATTGCCAGAGACTTTTCTTTTATAACTCTTTATTGTTAGTAGCATTTATTTTTTGGATTTCACTCCTATAAAATAAGTAAATGTAATGAAGTAATTTTAGTCGTTGATGAGAAAATTGATATTTTAACACATACATAATTTGTTGAAGGTGACAGACCTTATAGAAAACCATTTGGGTGATTGGAATGTGCATTTTATTGACCATTTGTTTGACCATTGTGACGTACAAGCTATCATTTTCGTGTTCCTATTCTAGATGTCTCGAGAGATGATATTCGGATATGGGCTCATACTAGTTGTGGTATGTATCAAGTCAGAAGTGCATATAATTTGATCGTGAAAAAATATCACTAACTATGACATGTTGAGAGTGAATGGAAATTGGCGGCTTATTTGGGATTTGGATATTCCTCCAAGAGTGAAGGTATTTTTATGGAGGTTATGTAGAGACTGTCTCCCAACAAAGGTCAAACTTCATTCTGGGGGGTTGATTGCCCTTCCATTTGTCTGTTATGTGAGCTTGACATGGAGACTTCTTTCCATACTTTTTTTTCATGCCCTATCAATGAAGGGTGCTGGGAGAGAGTTAAGTTGAGGGAAGCTATTGAGGCTCATTCCTTGTAGGTAAATCTAGCCAACAATTGGTGTTCTTGTTGCTTTCTCAATTGAGCATGGACAAACGTAAGTGTATAGCTATGTTGCTTTGGAGCCTTTGGCCAAGGAGAAATGACAAGCTATGGGAGAAGGTGGATGTATCGGATTTTAGTGTTGCCCATAAAGGTGATGATTTCTACCTTGGGTAGGCAAAAGCTAGAATGAAATCCAGTGTGTCGAGATCTGAACCTGCCAAAATGCTTCGAGTAATTGGTCCATTCCAATTTTGGGACATATAAAGTGCAATGTTGATGTTGGATTCTTCCATGATTGTAATCTTACAGGGGTGGGGTGTTGTGAGAGATCACGATGGTGCAATGCTACTACTGATGGCTGCATGGATTGGAGGGCCCCGAAATTGGAAATCGAGGAAGGTGAGGCTTGGGTATTGCTTACAACTATGGAGTTTGTCATCTCCCTTGGTTTGCGACAAGTGGAGTTCGAAATTAACTGTAATTAAGACTGGTGGATAAAATTATCAAACGTTCCGTTGATCAATCTGAGTTTGGTGTAGTTTAATCCATAAATGTATAAGGGTGTTTCAATTTTCAATTTTCAACTTTCAAACTAGTTTTTCAATTAATTTTGTCATACATAACTTTAACTTTAGCTCACTTTATCTTATTTTTGAATCTTCAAATTAATTCAAATATCACACGCTTAAAAAGATTCTCACTACTCTAACACAACATTCTTTCTAATTTTTAAATCTACTTTCTCAATATTTCACGAATAATTAATTTCAAACAAATTTATTGTAATGGGGGGATGTATCAGTAATAATTTGATCTTTGATAGGTCAATATGTACTAGAGAATGGTTTTTCAAGAATTGTGGAAATGATGTCAACTTGCAAGCTAAACTTGCCGAAGACAAACTCGGAAATAATGGACAGGGAATAAGTGGAGTTGATGCATCATTATCGTCAAGTTGTTGTATGAAATGTCAAGTGTAGTGACGTTTCTCAGCTTGCTAAGCATATTGAGCTGTATGGTGCCGCTGAACTTATTGGAAGAGAGTATGAGATTATGAAGATTTGTGAGTTGAAGCAAAGATAGGGGTTGTTATTGATCCCTATCATCTTTCTAAATTTCCAAAAACATCATTTTCTACAATGCATAACGAAAATACACTTTTGTTATACTAATGAGGTACAAAAAACATTGCATAACCGATTTGTAATTTTGTTATACATTTTTTTCATACCCCGACTAGTGCAGCAGAAGTGTATTTCTTTTTTGTAACTGGGTTTGTGAAAAAAATGCAAAATGGAATCACGATTTTGTTGTACAAGTTCTGGTTAACAAAGAATATATAACAGAAGCATGATTTTGTTGCATAGTATACAATGAAATCATATTTTTGTTGTACATTTTTTTTTTCATTATTTGACATATAGAAATAACTTAGGTATTAATTGTATAATTAGAAACAACACAAAATCATGATCCCGTTGTGTTGCAATTTCTGTGGCATAATGGAATTGGGACTCCATTGTGTCACAAATTTCTTTAGCATTGTGTTTCAATTTGTGTAACACAATGAAATCATGATTATGTTGTGTTGTAGACACTGTAGGTGGGGAAGAGTGGGTGCCAATATTGGAGGAAAGGAGGCAAATGATATTTTGGTATTTGTGCATTGATGGTATGGGCCAAAAACAATTTTGAAGGGGCCAATATTAATTCCTACAAAGATATGGGAATGTGCCCTTCTAAGTGATTTGCACTCAGATCAAGCCATTGTATTGTAGAGGAGGCATTTATGAAATTATGGAGTTGACCTTCAAAGTGATTGTTGGAAAGATACACATCGTCCAATGATGGGAGCATGAATATAGAGGAAGGAATCTTTCCAGAGAAGAAATTATTGTGTAGGTCGATGTTAACTAAATTTACAAATCTTTAATAGCAAGTGGTATTGTGCCAATGAAAGAGTTACTCGAGACAACCATACTTTGGACATTTTTGCACAGGCCTAAAGACAGAATTGAGCCAGTGAAGTTATTCCATGACAAATCTAGATGAACAAGTTAGGTGAGATTTATATTGAGTTGGATTGTGATTTGTTGAATTGAGATGAATAAAGATCCAGTAAGGAGAATGGCCTTAAATTACGAATAGAATTTAGAAGTTGATCAAAGAAACTTGTGTTACTTGCAAAGTTTGGAGATATCCATTTAGTGGGAACCCAGGAAAGAAACCATGAAGATTATAGTTAAATATTAGATATCGATAAAGGATAATGTTGACATCTAGAAGATCCTTTGTGGAAACATCTCAATCAATTGGCAACCAGCAAGACTCAAGGTTATCAAATTTCTGAAATTGGCAAAAGTTTCTGGCACTGCATGATGACATGTTGTTACCTCCAAGATAAATGATCGAGAGATTTCAAGTCTTGTAAGGGTAAAGTGAAGGGGCCCTGAGAGATTACATTCAACCATGCTCAATTCTTGCAAAGTTTGAATTTCAACACAACAAGATTATGATCCCGTTGTGTTATAGAGATTGACTCTCAACTCAGGTCAAGACAAATAACATAGTTCTCTTCGTCACATGTTACACCCCTCTTCTAACAACAAGCAATGTTTTGATTCCACGACTTCAATGTAGAGGAACTCTCTAGCTTAAACTTAGGGTTGTTCTTCAATTGCAGCAGCAACAACTATTGATCCTCATGACATTGGCCATAGACAATAGAGATATAGATAGTGAGATACACCAGGTAATAGAGAATGAAAGAAAACCATGAAACTAATGGATTTTTCATTGGTGTCTACTCAGAGATTAGGCATAGAATACAAACCAAATGGGTGGTTAAGAAAGAAGGAAAGGAGAAAACGATTTTTGATTAGATCTTTCATACTAACAAAAACTAATAAAACTAACAATTAACATTGCTGATAAAGAAAAAAAGACAGGTACATAACACAAAAAAGAAGAAACTAATGGTCTCCCAAATCTAAGTGGAACAAGAGTATAGTGGCAGGGGATGGAAGCCAAGCCACTAGAGTTGGATTAATTGGGTTGTTCAAGGATGGCAACTCACTTAATGCATTGTAAAAGTAAACAATGTCCAAAGTCGTTGTTATTTTTTTCTTCCTTCCGATACTAGTCCAGTGCTATTATTCTAATAAATCAAATGGTGTAATTTCTTAGCACTAGGAATTTAGTCCCAGAAAAAAAATGAATTTCTTAATTTGTAACTCAAAAATTGAACTCCTTTCTTTTCCAAATTAAACACACAAAGTAGAAAGACAACCGTAGTTAACAAATAAAACTTTAACTGGTGATGATGAGTAAAATATGTTGTGCAAGGACTATGCACTAGTATCATGAACTAGAAAATTTGAATATGGTACCTTAGAGATCAGCTATGTTCCTAAATAATTCAATTTGTATAAACTAAATAATTTTGGATTTTATCTTGTGTTTGAGATTGTTTCACCAATTGTGTCAAAGAAAAATTAAGCTAAGCAAACAGTTTTAGAGAAAGAAATGGGTGAAGACAAACTCGGATTATGAGTTCGCATGTACCTGATTTCCCTCATTCCAACTATAACTAAGAACCCTAAATTAATAATTAATCGTCGATTTCCTCTTAAGATAATTATCAGTCTATGGTCAAGGTTTGAAAATACTCTTCTCCCTAAATTAATTCTTAATTGGTCATTTGGGATTTAATTTAGGGTTAAGGATAAATTATAGAGAGTTTTGTAAAAAGAAGATTATACCACCAGTTTGATCATGAAAGTTTTATGAACCCTATCGTTCTACAAGTCAAATAATTACGAGAAGATGGTCACTAACACGTAATCAACTATGAATCAAAGTTATCAATTCCAATATAAAAGTAAAGATAGTAAAATGATATGATTAACAGAATAACATCAAAGAATTCAATTAAAATATAAAGTTAGAGTACATGGGTACAACTACTGTTAGATACAGGAGGAGCTTGAAAAAATCGGGATGCTGATGCTCTTAGGCATGGATATGTTTTAGATTTTGCATGTTATCCAATTGAAGGCATATGTAATCTTTAGATGTCTAAGTAAGTCATTGTAATGCCCCGTATGCATTCGGTTCATTAACATTCATTTATGGTCGTTAAGCGCAGCAATTAATTAAGACTAATAAATTCGGAAGCAATAAACAAAATGAAGTCATCATACGTCATCAACAATAACATGTTTACATTATGAATGGTAATTACATACATCATATAATCAAAGGACCAAAATAAGCCATATAACTTAGTAAAAGTATCTCAACAATGGCTGTACAAAATAAGGGATCATATATCCTGTCCTCTCAACTTACATCAATATCTCTCAGATGTATAACATATACAAAATACACACTAATTGTGCATCCTCCCCTCAGGGGTACAAATACAAGCATAACAAAATAAATGAGCCAACATGCTCTCAAAATATATGACTAAGGTTCACACAGAACCATATCAGAGCTCAGGCCTCTTGCCCTGGGATCCACGATCCGCTCGTTGAGCATCATGTGTAAAACATAATCCCCACACATGGGGTGAGATACAAATCTCAGTAAACTCAGGGTTCTTTGAGGTCTCTCCTCCCCTTGGTTCACTTCCATGGCATATAGCATTAAAATTGGCATCATACACAATTTAGCCATCACAGCTCTCATAAACCATATCACATGTATATCACAGCACGAGTGTCATTCCGTTGGGCGCTACCAACATCAGGAATGTAACACAGATATAACAAATATATACGTATATAACATTGTCTAAGAAAGATCATCCACTGAAGGACACATTCTCTCAGGACTTTCTGCATCATTTCCTGAGAAAGATCATCCACTTAAGGGCACATTCTCTCAGGACTCTGCGCACATTGCTTGAGAAAGATCATCCACTGACGGGCACATTCCCTCAGGACTTCATGCCAATGCCTGAGAAAGATCATCCACTGAAGGACACATTCTCTCAGGACTTACTTGGACATCTATGGCACTTCCGAGGGAAGATCATCTACTTAAGGGCACATTTCCAACGGAAGTCCTTAGTAATCTATTCTACTGGCCAGAGAATCTCATCAATCACATAACATATCATCACAGTGTACATCATATACATGTTCTCAATAAAAGCAGTAACACACAATTTCAATACACATGCATCATGACATACAATAACCACCACGTCCTCGGAGTATGGTGGAACACAATCAATGGGAAACACTCCCAAGAACAAAGAGCTTACCTGCTCTCAGCGCTACACCGGCTCTCCCGACTTCATAGTCACAACCACTAGTAATCTCCGTATCACGCCCTACATAAAGGCATATAAACAATCAATAACGGTTCTCAACCGTTAGAATGAAAAGAAACGTTATTCCTATCCATTTAAACCTCTTTGTCCTCTATCTTAAAGTTATTAGAACTAACCATCTAATAGGCGACTCACAGACCCTCAGCAGGATCTATCTTGGCCTAACCAAGGCACTAGAGTCTCCCAAAGACTCTGCATAAGCCAATTCAAAGAGTTCAACACTCTATTCAAGCCACATATCAACGATTTTCAAGGTAACTAAACCGGTTACTTCAACACATTTTCATCATTTATATAACCTTCTAAACACATCATGTGCAAGCTCTAATGTTCATACATAACATAACATCATCAATTCAACCCACATTCTTCCTACATATACATTTCTCATAGCCAAATTCCAAAGTCCCTAAAAATTATATTTCAAGGCTAAACCTTCATCATAACAACCTCCTAAGCATACTTTTCCAAAGGACCCAAGCCTAATTTCAACTCTAACTCAAATGGGCCACTATTTACCTTAAGAACAAATTCTTAAATAATCGGTAGAATTTGAGTTTCTTACCTCTAAATCGACAAGGAAGACTAGAGGACAACTTCTCCAACCTTGGGTGTCCTTAAAACATCTCCTTTCCCCTCAAAATCGAAGTTTTGTGAAGTTCCCTAGAGAATGCAATCTCTTCGTTTGATGGTTTTCAGAGAAAAGTGATGATGGAATCTAGCTCATAGGATGATTTCCTTCAAGTTTCATGTTGGATGTGAAATGTTTTGGTCAATGGTTGAGTAGATAAGAAGCTTCCCAAGCTTGTTAATGGTGGAAAACGAAGAAGGAGGAAGAAGATGGAAGTTTTGGCTCACAATTCCTACAATTGGGCCTTTTATAGTGACTCAGCCCGTGTTCTCACGCTAATCGCGTCACCCTGGCGCTAATCGCGTCAGGTTCCAGAGAAAAATAGCTTTCTGACGCACTTCTGGTGCTAACCGCACCACTTTAGCGTTAACCATGCCAGATTCCAGAGAAAAATGGCCTTCTAGTGACCTCTGGCGCTATTCGCGCTAGGAACTAGCCGTCACCAATTCCGTTACTAACACTTTTTGCGACAAAATGTTGTAAATTTAAACTTTTTTTTAGCCTTGGTTATTATAGTCATCCTATGATCCATTGCATTGCATAAACATCATTCATAAGTTTTTGCATTCATGTTTTCATAAAAGCATAAGTCTTATTGAAAAAGCTTTTCTAAAACAAATGGTTTACATGATTGCATAAAAGACAAAGTGTTCAAAGTTTAAGGTTTTGGAAAAACATTTTTTCTCTGCTTTAATCGATTACCAACTTGTGGTAATCTATTACTTAAACTTTCAAGAACACTATAATCGATTACAGTAGAATGGTAATCGACTACACTTCACAAAGTCAAAGAAAATTCTTCATGTGTTAATTGATTACTATTTGTGCTAACAGATTACTTGACATGATTTTGGAAACAAGACTATCTGTGATAATCAATTACATGATGATTTAATTGATTACTTTGTTCATATATCTTTTCCAAAAAGCTCAAGAAAACTTTAATCGATTGAATGTGTTAATGATCGATTACATAAGTAAAATTAATTGATTACATTAGCATTTTAATCGATTACTGACAATTACAAACTGATTTCTATAAATAACTTTTGGGTGTTTTGGAAAGAAGAAAACAAAATTACAAAGTTCATTCATAAGCTTTCTGTGTAAGAAAAGGTTTCTAGTGCTTAACTCTGTTAAAGTCCCAAAATCCTCAAGATTCAAAGATTTCAAACTTTTTGGGCAAGCTTTCAAAAGAAGTTTTGTAAAAAAGGTTCTGAAACAACTTCCTCCATCTTTCAATCCAAGTCTGGTAAATCATTTGCATACTTCATTTATTAGATCAAAGGTGGTTTCTTTCTTTACAATCTGTTGTGTATTCTTTTGAGTACCTTTTTTTTATTAATAACATAGGATTTCTTAGAGCTTTAATAGGATAGGTGTTCCTAGGGGATACGAGTAGAGGTGGTGATCTCTATGTCTTGGATCACGGAGATTCTAAGGTGTTAGAAGTCTCGTTCTTAATCTAGGTCTAATTAAGAGTGATTTTGTAAAAGGCTTGTAAGAATATATTTGTTATTAGTGGAACTCTAACCATTGTAGTTGGAAGAACTGGATGTAACTTCTCATGGTGAGAAGTGAACCAGTATAAACCATTATGTTGACTACTTCCTTTAATCTTTTCTTGATGTCTTAATCTGTGATTCTTTGGTGCTATCTTTCTTATTCAACAAGTGAAAGTTTTGTGATTGTTTTCTTGAGCTGAGTGATTTGATTGGTTAGAGCATTCTTGGTTCAATTGTGATACAATCTTGATTACTCTGATTCTTTAATGTTTTTTAAAAGACATAGTTTTAACCAATTCACCCTCCTCTTGGTTATTGTGTGTGTTCATACTGTTTTCAATTGGTATCAGAGCAGGTTCTTGAGTGTTATTCAAGATCACTATCTTTTTTCAAAGAAAATGAATACCACACAAATTACCTTCTAAGAAGGTGCCTCCCTCAATTGCCCTCCGATGTTTAAAGGAGAGCATTTTAGTTTTTGGAAAAACAGAATGCATATATTCATCCAATCAAATGATCCTTGTGCATGGAATGCAATAGAAAAAGGTCTTTTGATTCCAATCAAAACTATTAATAATGAAATGATTTCCAAAGAATGGGATGAGATGACAGATGCAGAGAAGATAGTAGTTCAATACGTTTTTAAAGCAAAGAATATGATAACCTCTGCATTATCATCTGATGAATTTTTCAGGATTGTTAGATGCAAGAGTGCTAAGGAGATGTAGGAAATGTTAGAAATTACTCATGAAGGTACAGATGAAGTTAGAAGATCAAGGAAGCAAACCTTGATTCATGAGTATGAGATGTTCAAGATGAACACAACTGAAAAATATCTCAACTCCAAACAAGATTCACTCACATTGTAAATCATCTTCTTGGTCTTGGAAAGACATTTGATGCTGAAGAATTAAACATCAAGATCTTGAAATGCCTAAAAGGGCCATGGTAACCAAAAGTTACAACAAACAAGGAGTCTAAAGATCTATCAAAGATGTCCATGGCTGCACTATTTGGTAAGCTACTTGAGTATGAATTAGAAATGTCTCAATTAACACATGCAGAAGATGTAGACAAGAAACAAAAGAGTATTGCCTTGAAAGCTGCATCCTCAAATGTGGAAAAAAAAAGACTCAAGTGAAGATGAAGGTGATGAGAATCTGAAACTAATAGTCAAAAGATTCAGCAAATTATTGAAGAAGAACAAGAATAGAAAGTTTACAAAGTTCAACAAAAGGAGTGACAACAACACCAACTACAACTGCTTTGAATGTGGTAAGCAAGGCCATATTAAATCTGAATGTCCTATATTTTTAAAGAAGTAGTTAGGTGAGAAGAAAGCAAAGAAAGAAGGAAAACCAAAGAAAGTCTACATTGCATGGGAAGAAAATGCATCAACAACTTCTGAATCTTCTAGTTAGAATGAAGAAGCAAATGCATGTCTAACATCAACAATTGATGAAGATGAAGAATTCTCAAGTGCTGAATCAGATGTAAATCTTGAACTTGATCAACTTATTGATGCTTTTAGTGATATGCATGAGGAGGCTCAAAAACTTGTAATCTCCAACAATAAGCTTAAAGGTAACCTTAAATGACATACCACTAAACTTGCTTCAATGCAAGCTGAACTTTGTAACTTGAAAGAAGAGAATGAAAAACTTGTTTCAAGCTACAAAGTTAATGGGTGTGTGTGTGTGCCTCTTTTTCATCAAATGTAGATAAATGCAAAGCTTTACAAAAAATGTTTGATGATTTCAAAAGGAGTCGATCTGAAAAATATATGTTATTGCTTTCAGAAGATTCTTACTTGGTTAATCTTTTGAAAAGGCTTTATAGAGGAAAATGCAGTTTAGATCAAATGCTAAGTGTACGAAAGTATGTTGGAGATACATCTGGATTAGGTTACAAACATCAAACAAAACCTTTGGGAAACACCAAGTTTGTACCTCCAAAATAGATAAAACAAAAAGGCTTTTCAAAAACACAACATACTAAATTTGTTGAATATAGGGGGAGCATCATGAAGAATGGAAGACTTTGATTCAAGATTGGTTTTTGAGCTTTCAACATGTTTGGATGCCTTGAAGTGTTGTAATTGATTCAAGTATAAGAGAAAGACTAATATGATGATCCATGCTTTGAATTCATTCATTCATTAACCTAAATAGTTTTCATAAACATAACAAAGCTTTTATAATTAGGTTAAGATTTTAATCTCATTGAAAGGTTTTTGGAAAAATGCTATTTTCACTGGTTTAATTGATTACTTTACTGAGATAATCGATTATTATGTTCTTCGTTCAAGCTGGAAAATCTCTATGAACATTGTAATCGATTACCCAACGGAATAATCGATTATTTGGCCTTTGTTTACAACAAAACAACTTTGTTAATGATTTTAATCGATTACTTAAGTGTTGTAATCGATTACATAGTTAATCATGAATTTTAAGCCTTGTTGTAATAGTCAATTACCACATATTGTAATCAATTACATAGGCTATTTGAGAAAAATCACTTCATGTCTTAATCGATTACCAAAGCTTGTAATCGATTACACAGTTCATTGTGAAAATATAAGACTTCTGCTTTAATCGATTACCAAAGCTTGTAATCGATTACATAGTACATCGTGTTATCCTGATACTTCTGTTTTAATCGATTACAGCTCGGGATAATCAATTATTTTGCTTATTGGTGAAACCCAGAAACATTCTTGAACGGTTTAATCGGTTACATGATTATTTTAATCAATTACATAAGAAATTAATCGATTATCAGGCGCGTTTAATCAATTATAGTTAATTACAAATTCTGTTATAAATAGGAGTGAAGGCTTAGCTTGTTTCACAACTTGACCATTCGTATTTCTAAGTATACATAAGCCTTCTAAGCAATTCCTAAGTGATTTTCTCAGTATTTTTACTTCTTACTTCATTCAAAATATCAATGGGTCTTTGAATGATTTTCGAGCAAGATTCTTTTCAAGATTAAGGAAAAACATGTTCTGAGTTAGTTTTCTTCTCAACCTGATTTTGTAATTCATGTGCATTTCATTCATTGGATCATCAGGTTGTCTCTCTCCTTAACCTTTGTATGTAATTCTGGTTTTAAATTTCTGTGTAAATTTGCTATTGTAAAGTGAGTTCTTGCTTGTAACTAGAGAAGGGTTCTCTAGTGTAAAGAACAGAGTAGTGTTCTTTGGTTCTTTGTCTCTTAGAATCTAATAGTGTTTAAGATTTCTATTCTTTGTAAGAACAGAAATTTTATAATAGTGGAATTCTAATCTAGTGTTGATTAGAAGAAACTGGATGTAGCTTCAATTGTGAAGTGAACCAGTATAAATTGCTTGTGTCTTTGATTCTATTTCTCTATCTCTCATCTTATTCATTGGTCTTCGATTCTTTGATTCATATTCATTGTTCAACAAGTTATGTTTTGATCTATTGATTTCTTGGGCTAAGACATTTGATTGAGTAAAAAAATTTGTTGGTTTTGAAAGTGATAAAGATCTTGAACTCTTATTTGTATAAGTTTTAAAATACCAAAGTTTTAACCAATTCACCCCCCTCTTGGTTATTGTGAGTATTCCTATTATTTTCAAAATTGACTCATTTTGAAAGAAGATCAAAATCTGTTATATGTCATTACTGCATGAAGGAAGGCCATACATCTCATAAGTGTTATACTGGAAGGTTCTATATGCCTAATGTAGACTACATTTGGATTCCAAAGAAAAAGAGAAAAATAGTTAACCCCTATGGACCCAACCTTAATTGAGTATCTTTCTTTGCTACTTAATTTGATTGTTGTAGGTGTGTCTTAAAGCTAAATCATCATTATGGTACATAGACAGTGGATGCTCTAGACACATGATGCGTGACAAGTCCATGTTTACTTGACTTTAAAGGATGGAGGATTTATCACTTATGGAGACAACAATAAAGGCAAGATAATATGAGAAGGCATTATAGGAGACATCTTTAAAACCAAGATCAGAAATGTACTCTATATGGAAGGTTTAAAGCACAATCCTCTAAGCATAAGTCAGCTATGTGATAAAGGATTAAAGATATCCTTTAATAATAATTGTTGCTTGATATGTGATGGTCAATCCGGTGAGGCGATCCATGTAGGAAAAAAAAAGGGTAACATCTACTTACTTTTTATTGAACATGCATTCATTCACAATATTAATTGTCTAGTAAGTAAGATTGATGAATCATGGCTATGACATAGGAGAGCTAGTCACATTAACATGCATCCCTTGAAGAAGAAGGTGGAACTCTTCTTAATGAGACAAATTTGCCAAAACATTTTTGTGTTGATGCTGTGAGTATTGTTTGCTACACTTTGAATAGATTACTCATAAGGCCTATTAAAAAAAACTCCTTATGAGCTATATAAAGGTAGAAAATCATATATTTCTCACCTAAGAGCATTTGGTTGTAAATGTTTTATTTTAAATAATGGAAATGAGTCACTTGGCAAGTTTGATGCAGAGGTTTATGAAACTATTTTTCTTGGATATTCATTACATAGCAAAGCATATAGAGTCTTCAATAAAAGAACCTTATGCATGGAAGAATCAGTTCATGTTATTTATGATGAAACTAACTCCTCAAAAGAGGAAAAGAGTTGTGATAATGATGCAGGTCCTATAGAAGATTATGTCAAAATCAATGGACCAAATGAGAAGGAAAAGGATGAAGTAAATGAAGAAATAGATCAGTCAACACCTACTCAAAATCCTAAGGACTGGAGAACAACAAGAGACCTCTCTCTTGACAACATAATTGGTGAAGTGACTAAGGGAGTATCTACTAGATCTTCACTCAAAAATTTATGTTGTGATATGGCTTTTGTTTCTCAAATAGAACCTAAGAACATTGATGAAGATTTACTTGATGAACATTGGATGCTTGCCATGCATGATGAACTTAATCAGTTCAAGAGAAATGAAGTTTGGGAACTTGTTCCTAGACCTTCTTCTCCCAAGTCAATTGGCACCAAGTGAATTTTTAGGAACAAACTTGATGAAAGTGGCATCATAGTCAGAAATAAAACTAGATTGGTTGCAAAAGATTACAACCAAGAGGAAGGTATTGACAATGAAGAGACCTATGCTCCAGTAGCAAGGTTAGAAGCCATTAGATTACTGGTTGCATTTGCATGTTTAATGGATTTCAAACTATTCCAAATGGATGTAAAAAGTGTTTTTCTTAATGGATACATTGAGGAAGAAATCTATGTTGATCAACCTCCTGGTTTTGTTGATTTTAAACATCCAAATCATGTTTTTAAACTAAAGAATGCTCTTTATGGATTAAAGCAAGCTCCTAGGTCCTAGTATGAAAGATTGACGAACTTCTTTCTTAGTCAATCCTTCATAAGGGGACAAGTGGATAAAACATCGTTCATCAAGAAATCTGTCAATGATATCTTATTGGTTCAAATATATGTTGATGATATTATTTTTGGTTCAACTAATCATTCCTTGTGCAAAGAATTCTCAATCTCTATGCAGAATGAATTTGAAATGTTTATGATGGGAGAATTAACATTCTTTCTTGGACTTCAAGTGAAGCAAATGAAGAATGAGACATTTCTCAGCAAAACAAAGTACTGCAATGAATTGATCAAGAAATTTGACATGGAGAAAAGCAAAGATGCTACAACTCCTATGGCAACCTCAACTTACCTTGATTCAGATGAAAAATGCAAGAAGGTTTATGAGTCAAAGTATAGAGGGATGATTGAATCACTATTGTACTTGACTGCAAGTAGACTAGATATAATGCTGAGTGTGTGCTTGTGTGCAAGATATCAAGCTAATCCTAAAGAATCACACCTCACAACAGTTAAGAGTATCATCAAATACCTTAAATCAACTCCAAAAGTTGGTCTTTGGTATCCAAAAGGTGCATTACTGAATTTAATTGGATACTCAAATTATGATTTTGCAGGATGCAAATTAGACAGGAAAAGCACAAGTGGAACATGCCATTTATTGGGAAGTTCACTCATCTCATGACATTGCAAAAAACAATTTTGTGTTGCTTTATCAACAGCTGAAACTGAGTACATTGCTGTTGGAAATTGTTGTGCTCAAAGCTTGTGGTTGAAGCAACAATTACAAGATTTTGGAGTAGAATTGAAAGAGATTCCTTTGCTATGTGACAACACTAGTGCTATCAACTTATCAAAGAATCCAATAATGCATTCAAGAACAAAGCATATAGAGATCAGACATCACTTCCTCAGAGATCACATTCAAAAAGGTAATTGTTCAATTGAGTTTGTTGACACAAATAATCATTTGGCTGATATTTTTATAAAACCCCTTGCTAGAGATAGATTCTATGATTTTAGGAACATGCTAGGTATTCTTGATCAATCTAATATATGCTAGCATGCTTATAATGTGTCTGACTACATGCAATACCTCTCACAATTGACTATGCGTCACATATGATAAAATTCGAAATTCTGAAGAAACTGTCATACCCTAATTTTGTCCGGGTGTAAAAAAGGAGAAAAAAGAAAATAGTAAAAAAAGAGTAGAAAAAAAAATAAAAAAGTCCATTAGGTAAAAAAAAAAAGAAGCTGCAATCCATAAAAAGGAAGGAGTTGTGCATTAATGGGAAAAAAGCCATGGATCCCGAGGAGGAAGAACAGACTAGTCAGACAGCACCACTTGACATCGCCGTCAGAGAAGAGAGGAGGGTCTCTCAGGTAACCCACATTCCTTCCCTTTCTTTCCCTTTCTTTTCTTTTTTTCCATTCTTCTCTCTTTCTTTTTTTTTTCTTTCATCTCACCACCGCGATCCATCGTGCACCACCGCACACCACCTCGCGCCGCCACCTTGTGCCACGCGCCCCCACCCATGGCAGCCTCACACGGCTCCCTCGCCAGTGGCGTCAAGGGGGTCATGCCTCTTCTATTGAGGCCCTTTAATCTTCCCCAAACCACCACCACCAACGTGAACCACCACCATCGCCTTGCCTCCACTGCACTGCCACCACCACCACCGCGGCCACCACTGCGCGCCACCCCCGCGGTGGCCTCGTACTGCCAGGCCCCCTCGCTGGTGGCGGTAGGGGGGCACGCAACCTCCATGGAAGCCCCACCTTCTTGCTCGCACGTTTAGGCTGGTTGGATAGGGTCGTTTTGACTCGGTTCCAATCCTAACCCTAAAAAAAACTTTATTTTACTTTTTGCACCAATGTTTTCATAAATCCACCCTCCTCAACTGTTGGGCCTGACTCATTTGAAACAAAATAATTGTTACTAGTTGCACCATCTTTATACACACCCGCACTCCCCTCACCTGTTGGGACTGGCCCATTTTGAAACAAAATATATATTACTATTTGCATCCATGTTTTCATAACTGCACCACCTTAACTGTTAGGCCTGGCTCATTCTGAAACAAAATAAATACTGTTGTTTACAACCACCTTTTTAGTAACTACACACCATTTTCCTGTTGGGCCTGGCCCATCCTGAAATAAAGTAAACAATGCTATTTAAATCCACATTTTCATATCTATACTCCTTTGCCTTTTGGGCCAAGCCAATTTTGAAATTAAATAAGCACTACTAATTGCACTCCCTTTCTTCATGTATGCACCCCTAATTACTAAGTGTACTTCGCACTTCTATTCTATCCCTTTCTATTTCCATTTGATTCATTTGATTACATATTGCTATGTCAATTATTCATTTATTTTGCAATTCCACTTTAGTTTTCTTTAGTACACGCTTATGTTTCTTACACTCCATGTTGGGTCTCAAACTCGCTTGGTGGTGTTTCAATAACACGAGGATAGATTTTGTGAATGTCATGCTAAGTCTTTGACTTGCTTGATTTCATAAATTTTATCGCAAATCAAAAATCTTTTCTAAAAAAGATAAAAATACTCAAATAAAGGATCGCTCAATTCTCCTTTTTCTCAAAAAATTACATATTACTCGAGATTGTTTCAAGGTCCAATGTTTTAAGCGATTCTCTCCACTTTTTCTTCAAATTCAACGTTGTTTCAAGGTCCAACGCCTTAACAACTCTTTTTCATGCAATTGAAACAAATCTTTCAAAAAAGAAAAGATAAAAGCAACCAAACGCACAAGTTATTTTCTACAAAGAACTACGTAAGTCTGATTTCCTCATTGCACTTAGGGATACGTAGGAGCGAGGGCAAACCCTTGTCGACCTAAAAAACAAAAAATATATAAAATATTCTCTTTTCTAAAAATAAAATTTAATTTCTTCTTCTGAATAAACAAAAATAAAACAAACATAATTCATGTTCTTAAGGGAAAATCAATAATTTAAAAGTCACTTTATTTTTTAGCACATTCAATTAAAGGTTGTCGTCTTCGTGACAGACGCGTGGGGTGCTAACACCTTCCCCGTGCATAAACGAATCCCGAACTATTTTCTCTCAAATCGTAGACCATGCTTTGTCTCTTTGGTTTTTTTGACGTTTTCCTTAAGTAAATGTTGGTGGCGACTCCCCTAAGTTTTCCTTTTTAGGAAGACCCTTTATCTTTCTTTTTCATCGTCGTCCCGTCGTGGTCAGACACATTGTGACATAATGACATTGTTCACTCTACATAATTGTCTGTTTTAATCGATTACTATGCGTATTAATCGATTATTTGATGTTTAGAGACAATTTAGAGCAAAAAATTCTCTGGAGTAATCGATTACCATATGCATTAATCGATTAATGGTACTTAAATTCTATTTCAAATTGAAAAACCTCCTAGAGTAATCGATTACCTGCCGAATTAATCGATTACTTGGTGTTCAAATGAAATTCAGAGACAAAAATTCTATGGAGTAATCGATTACCTTGTATTTTAACTGGTTACGTAATGCTTAAAAGCTATTTGCAAATTCAAAACTCTTTGGGGTAATCGATTACCCCTTCATATTAATCGATTACACCATCTTCAGAGTCTTATTTCATCCTGGAATAATCGATTATCAAGGATCTGTAATTGATCATCTATGGCGTTTATGCAAATCTTCATAATTTTCAAAAATTATGACTAACATCTTATCTCTAATTCAAATTCAAAAAACTGGTTCAGTGAACCCAGACATGAAAAACAAAGGAACACTTCAAACAACCAAGAGGGGGGTGAATTGGTTGAAAACTTATCCAATTAAAATTTATATCAGAGTTATATACCACAGGATCTTTATCACAATTAAACCAATTTTTAGAAACAGAACAAATTTCAATATCAAAATCAGTTTTCAATCAACTTCCCCTTTTATGAGCAACAGAAAATAGAGTATTACAAATCTGAGCAATGATATTGATTCACAAACAAAGTAATACGAAAATGATCTAAAAGAATAGAGAGAACACACAGATTTTTATACTGGTTCACCTCAAACACTATGAGGCTACATCCAGTTCTCCAACTCAACACTAGAGAGGAGTTCCACTATTGCAATAATATGTTTACAAGCAATATTACAAGTCTCTTTCCTTCAACCCTAGAAGAAATTCAGAAATCTAAAACCCTATTAGATTCTTAGAGACAAACCTTTCACCCTGAGAACCCTACTTAGGTGAATCCTAGAGAAACCCTATCTCTATGCTTGAAAGAAACAAATTACAACAGAAATACTTTTACCAAATTACAAAGAAATTGATTTACACAATCAAAAGCCAAGAAAAGATATCACCTAATAATCCATAATTGAATGAATATGAATGATTAACAGATGAATATGCAGATTATCACCACAGATATGCAACTTTTCTTGTGACTTGATTGCAAGAAGAAACTTCAGCTCATGATCAATATACCACATGATTCTAATGAAGTTCCTATGTGTTTCTCTATCAAAGATTTATCACAGATGAATGTCCAGAATGTTTGTGAATGTTTACAACAATAATTTCTCAATGCACACGAAAATCTCAACTCTTTTTTTAACCTCAGTCGCAGACATTCTATTTATTACTGTCAATTAACTGAAAATAATCGATTAAGTACGCTTGTAAAACGTTCAGAGTTCCAAGAACAAGACATTTAATCGATTAATCCGATTCGTAATCTATTAAGCCAGAGGCACATGTTTTTTCAATTTAAACAATGTAATCGATTAATTAACAAATGTAATCGATTAAAATAATTGTAAGCATTTCTGGATTTAGACAAAGAACAATATAATCGATTATTCCGTGAAGTAATCGATTAAGACAGACAGAATACATTATCCTAAGATGCATGTTCAAGCATGTAATCGATTAAACTCTTATGTAATCGATTAAGACCGAGAACACCATATTTCATGAAAAACCTGAGTAATCGATTAAAAAGATATGTAATCGATTACAATGTTCATACTTTGTTTTCTAAAGGTCACGAAGAACAAAATAATCGATGTTCCAATTCTTGTAATC
>PYAF01002880.1:40490-52809 GCA_007407185.1 Glycine tomentella
ATAGATGAATGAATGATGCATGACACACACACACATGGATTATCAGATCATAACTTTCTTTTACTCATGATCAAATTGATTCTTCAAGCTTTCCTTTGAGCAAATCCTTTTGTGCATGTTTGAAAGTCCAAAACCTTGAAGTTTGATCTTCATTCTTGATACTTGGCTTCACTTGAATCAACAAGACACTCTTGGAATTCGACATAGCTGTTGTAAGTTTTCAAAATTCAAATTTTAAACTTGAAAAATTCTCTATAAATTCATATTTTCTCAAGCTAAAATCCTAACACTTGAAAAATCACTTTAACCAAACTGAGCTAAATCTTTGTGCTCTGCCTCTTTCTTTCTTAACCAAACCTTTGCCCATTCCTTTCTTCAAAAACTATCACCATGTCTAACCCATCTGCCTCTAAAAGAACCAAAACCAGCAAGAGGAAAGCTGGAGAATCCTCTAGAGCTGTTAAGAATAGGCTCCATACCTGGTTCACCTCTGAAATTGAGAGAAATAATACATCAGTTCAATGCAACCAAGCTGGTCATGCCTCCCAAATATCTAGAGCTTGACTGGTTTGTGAATGAGGGATTTGATTTCCCTGCAATGCTGGAAGCTCAAGGGTTGAAAAAGTTACTTGAGATGAAGGGTACTTTCTACCCTGAGTTGGTAAAAGTGTTTTACACTTGTGCCAAGGCAAGGATGGATGGTGTCCTCCATTCCCAAATGAATGGAGTTGCCATGGAGATTGATGACACAGTGTGGAATGATGTGGCCGACATCTCTTATGAAGGTGTAAGAAAGTTTGAAGAAGTTTGAGGATATTACAAGATGGACACATACAGGGGTATGTTGCTGAATCCTCAGGCTAGAATAAAGACTAGATTGGGGGTTAGAAACATGACAGGAGAGGATAGGATACTACACTACATCATCACTTATATCCTCATCCTAAGGTCTACTATTCATGCACAAATCACAGATGATGATTTGCAACTGGTGTATGGCATGAAGATTGGAACTCATATTAATTGGATTCTAGTCCTTGAGGAGACCATAATGAAGTCTAAGAGGCTTCTTAGCTATCAATTCCCCTATGTTGTTTTAGTCTTAAGATTCATTGACTATTTTGGGATTGATGTGTCAAATGAGATTGTTGACAACACCACATAAATCACCAACATCATCTCTACAACACATCTCACCAAGCTAGGGTTGATGAAAGCTCTAAATGGATGGATAATGGCTGGAGAACAAGCTCCACAAGGTGGTGCAGATGAGGATCAAGAAGCTGAGGAAGGAGATGTTGAAGCTTGCCCTGCTAAGCAACAGTGGAGCCCTTTTGAATCCTCAATGATTCAAAAGATAGATGCAATGATAGCTCTGCATCATGAACATTCAGCTGATGTTCATTCCTCCTTAGAGAGATTACAACTAGGCTAGAGAACATAAAGACTAGGATGACTCTTAAGGATTTTGATAATCTTTAGTTTGGTGGATGTAATGTCTTGCTTTTGGTTGTGTTGTTTGCTTTCTTTCATATTCAACAATTGTCCTTGATATTCATCTTATGTTCTGCATCTTTCCATCAATGAATAAAATTTTTGTTTTATGTTGTTTAAATCTTCCTTGCTTATTTCATTATAACTAGTACATTTTGTCTTTGATAAGCCAAAAGGGGGAGAAAAATAAACATATATACAATGAACATATGAAGGATGTTGAGTAATTAAAAGAGGGGAGATTAAAGGATGACAAATGATAAAATGATAAATGCTTACTCTATTTTAAATGTTCATAAGCATTGCTCTTATTCTAAAAAGATATGAAATTACATAAGATAGGGGGAGCAATACACATGCTTATGATGTTTTGAGCTTATGCAATGTATACTTATCATCTGGTCTTGGCAGAAAGGGTTATTGCTTTCTAGGTTTAAGTAAAAGCTCTTGGAAATTTTATCCTTACAAGAATACTAAAGGTTCAAGATGTTCAATTAAATGTTTGGCATGATCAAAGCCAAAAATGGGAAGATTGTTAGATACAGGGGAGCTTCAAAAGATCAAGAAGTTGAGGCTCTTAGGCATGGATATGTTTTAGCTTTTGCATGCCATTCAATTTAAGGCATATGTAATCTTTAGATAACTAATTAAGCCATCCTATGATCCATTGCATTGCATAAACATCATTCATAAGTTTTTACATTCATGTTTTCATAAAAACACGATTTGTGGTAATCGATTACTTGGCATGTTTTTGGAAACAAGATTGTTTGTGATAGTCGATTACATGACGATTTAATCGATTACTTTGTTCATATATATTTTTTAGAAAACTCCAGAACACTTTAATCGATTGAATGTGTTAATAATCGATTACATAAGTAAAATTAATTGATTACCTTAGCATTTTAATCGATTACTAACAGTTACAAACTGATTTCAATAAATACTTGTTGGGTGTTTTGGAAATAAGAGAACGAAATTACAAAGTTCATTCATAAGCTTTTTGTGCAAGAAAAGGTTTCTAGTGCTTAACTCTATTAAAGTCCCAAAATCCTCAAGATTCAAAGATTTCAAAGGAGGGTTCTTCTTAGGCAAGCTTTCAAAATAAGTTTTGTAAAGAAGGTTCTGAAACAACTTCTTTCATCTTTCCATCTTTCAAAGGTGGTTTCTTTCTTTACACTCTGCTGCGTATTATTTTGAGTACCTTTTTTGTATTAATAACATGGGATTTCTTAGAGCTCTACTAGGATAGATTTTCCTATGGTATAAGAGTAGAGGTGGGTGATCTCTATGTCTTGGACCACAGAGATTCTAAGGTGTTAGAAGTCTCGTTCTTAATCTAGGTATGATTAAGAGTGATTATGTAAAAAGCCATTAAGAATATTTTTGTTATTAGTGGAACTCTAACCATTGTGATTGGAAGAACACAATGTAACTTCTCAAGGTGAGAAGTGAACCAGTATAAACCATTGTGTTGACTACTTCCTTTAATCTTTTCTTGTTGTCTTAATCTGTGATTCTTTGGTGCTATCTTTCTTATTCAATAAGTGAAAGTTTTGTGATTGTTTTCTTGAGCTGATTAATTTGATTGGTTGGAGCATTCTTGGTTCAATTGTGATACGATCTTGATTACTCTAATTCTTTAAAGTTTTTTAAAAGATCAAATTTTAACCAATTCGCCCTCCTCTTGGTTATTGTGTGTGTTCATATTCTTTTCAACTACTTCATAATCCGAAATCTAAGGGTTTAGCCAACCATGGTCACAATATAGCCAAACATCATACAAATAGCATTGAGAATAAAAGAGATTGAAAACCCTTAAAGATTAGGACCTCAATTGTTCCTGGTGCAACTTTAGAACTCAAAAATCCTTTCTATTAAAAAATAAGTAAAAAGCTAACTTAAAAATGCCTCCCTTTTTCTAATGAAAATTATACAGCAGTGCGGAAGTCAGCATGAGCCATGCTAAGGATAGCATGGCCTTCTTCAAGAAGTGATGACATTGATTCTGATTTTTTGCTTTGGAACGGCATGGCTCATGCTATTAGTAGCACGGTCGTGCTCAAATATGTGATGTTGATGAAGAATCTCTTGAAAAATCAACATGTTCATGTTGGAATAACATGACTTGTAGTTACAACACGAGCCGTACTCTTTGAAGATGCTCATAACTTTCTTTCTTCTCCTAATTTTTGGCTATTTTCTTGATTTATCGACATCTCTGCTCAACTATGCACACTTAGCACATGGTCATAAGCTCTAATAACAAAATGAAGTCAAAACAAGATAAAATGGAACAAAAATTAGGATTCAAACACAATCAAATAATGGTTTATCAGATAAATACATGAACTCTTATGGATTAAAATTTGAAAGCATCAAGAGAATAAGTATTAAGTAGCATTACCCCAATACCTGTAATACAAAATTGGAAATTGTCTAGAGAATAAGGTTCATGAT
The DNA here is from genome assembly GCA_007407185.1 of Glycine tomentella. Lineage (NCBI taxonomy): Eukaryota > Viridiplantae > Streptophyta > Magnoliopsida > Fabales > Fabaceae > Glycine > Glycine tomentella. The sequence goes on from PYAF01002880.1 coordinate 44,448, forward strand.
ACAAGAATTATCATTATTCACATTTTCGTGTACCGGTATTTTCAACGTATTAATTCTAACACTTTTGTCTAGATGACTAGATTATGGCATGCATGACATTACACTTTTCACAATTTCCTATCCTAGTAGAATTTTAAAAGAAGGCTCTTCTTATTGGTTAATTCATTATGTTGTGCCTAAAACTGACAACCAACGCTTCTAACAATAATAATGGATATCAACATCACTCCACCTTTATATATACAACAATCAGAACTAAACAATAATTATTAAGTATTTAAAAAAACACCTGTTTCAAAAATCCAGCTCTAAAATATAGTAACCTTAAGATGGCCTTTCACTTTATCATTTACAATACATTGGCTATAATCAGGATGTTCATTCTTAATCCTAACAACTTCCTGCAAAACATTAAACTTCAATTTCAAACAACATATATGAATTGATCAAAACATAACTGAAGGCAAAGGATACAAAACTAATAAAATTAGAAATTAAAATGGAAACTGTAAATAAGCATATAAAGCCAAAGATCCAACTTCTTGAATATAACACTCACGTGACTCATCTATGAAAGCTACCAAGCCAAAAACTACATGCAACTTGATACCAAAGCAAAATTTATAGTGGGCTCCATATATGGCCCAAGCATCTCATTGCCATACTGGTCTAAGGACTATTGTAAACATTAGTGGGCTTCAAGACCTCTATCATGTTTTCTTTATTGTTGCTTTCGCTAAATGGGCTTCTATTGTTATATGCCAGGAAGTAATTAGGTTTATGTTTCCTTTATATTAATGACTTCGTATTTGGTGTAGTTTCGCGAATGAAATATTGTTGTCTTTTCATAAGAACCCTAATACACACGTTAGAATCTTCCTAACGTTTTTTGTGATTTCATGTTTGTCGCAATGCGTCCAAACAAAAACAAGGAGAAAGAAACTGCGGATGCTCTTGCAGCCATCACAAAACTGAGTGTGTTGTAAACTCACATGTTTAACTAGTAGCAAATACAAGACAATCATCATTTTCTACTGCAGCAATCCATGGATTCGACGCAGGAAGTGTTATAGAACTTATTATCAAGATTGCATGATCAGCTCGTGGCCATCAATCGGATACCCCCGTTTATGCCTCATAATTTGTATGGGTTTCTCTCACACTTCTTTACGCTTCTCAAAGGTTTTAGACCCCCTCTTATTTCCATTCCTCTTTCCTTACCCTTCTCAGCCATGATCTCTAACCCCCAACCTTTTGCAAACCACTTTAAGCCACCACCTCTTTTTCCCCCAACCCCTCCTAGTACATCGACCCATTCTATGTACACGACCACCCTACCTTTCACAAGGCCACCCATTTCTACTCCATCACGCGTCCACACATCCCCCACCCTTACCATGCCTCCCTTCACCAATATCAACCAACCCTATAACCCCTTTCCTCCAAGTTATCTCCCTGATTTTACCTTCACCCCACCGCAAACCAAATGACCCCCTAAACTTCAACTACTCTCTTTTGATGGTACTGAACCCTTAGATTGGACATTTCAAGCAAATTAATTTTTTCAGTTTTACCAGATCTCATTTGATCAACGTCTATCTATGATAGCTTTTTACAATAAAAAGGTGAAATGCTTTGCTAGTTTACGTGGATGAGTCATAATAATTTATTGTCTGATTGGCCCTCCTTTACAAGGAATCTGGAACTTACGTTTGACCCTTCTACTTATGTCAATCATCAAGAAGAAATGTTTAAACGTTGTCAAAATGGTTTTGTTTCATATTTTCAAATAGCTTTTGAAAGGCTCTATAATAGAGTATATGGCCTAACCCCTGAAACTATCCTTAATTGCTTTATTTATGGGTTAATTCTTGAAATTCGCAAAGAACTGGCTTTGCTACATCCCTATTCTATTTCCAAAGACATTAGGCAAGCTAAACTGATCGAGGATAAGATCCGTGAATGCTGCCTATGACAGCTTTGTGCATCTAGACACACCTGGTTCTAACCCAGTGGATGAAGTAATCCACTTCCAACTATCCCCTCCCCCAAGCGCTTAAAGGCCAACTTCCCTTGAATCCTTCAAATTTTAGGGGCGCATTTCCAATCTTCCTATGATGGTTCTCATTCATACAAGTAGCTCTCATAACATTCTTCAACCCATATTAGCTTTCCAGTTACACCTGCCTAAGCATGCTACACCCAAGTTTTCTGTTATGGGGAGGAACGGTGATGACATAGAGTGTACAAGGTTTTGTCCTCCTATGCCACTACACTTACAAGAGCGTGATTTTCAAGTTGCTTGCTACTTATTTCCCATTGAGGGCCTCATATTGTTTTGGGGCTTGATTGGGTCTCTATTTTGGGCCAAATCTCTGTAAATTTTGTTGTGTGCTGCCTAACTTTTTTCCTATCATGGCTCTCTCATAACCCTAACCCACCCTACCCTCACCACCAATTTGTCCATTTTGGTTCCATTGTTTCTTTCCATTTACTCACCTTCAATATTGTCCCACAAACCTCTACAAACCCAACTCCACCCATACCCAAGGAACTAGACCTCTTCACTATACACCCAATTATTCAAAACCTTCTCCTATCTTACTCCACTTTGTTCCATGAACCCAAAGGCCTTCCCCCTTCAAGAAAACATGACCACCATATTCCCTTTTTCCCAAACACTGCACCCATTAATGCTTGATCTTATCATTACCCCTACTCCCAAAAAGAGGCCATAGCCACTATCATCCAGGAAATGTTAAACCAGGGAATCATTATCCCCAGTCACGGTCCTTACTCTTCACATGTTCTCCTCATTAAGAAAAAGGATGGCACGTGGTGACTTTATGTTGATTATCATGCCTTGAATGTTGTGAGTCTGTGACAATCAAAGAAAGGTTTTCTATTCCTACAGTGCAGGAATTATTGGATGAATTGGACTCTACTTCTATTTTTTCAAAAATACCTAAGATTTGGGTATCATCAAATCAAGGTGGTTCCAACTGACACTCACAAAACTCTGTTCCAAACATGTGATGGGCATTACGAATTCCTATTCATGCCTTTAGGGCTTACTAATGTGCCCTCAACTTTCTAATTTCCCATGATGATTTGCTCAGGTCCTACCTTCGCCATTTTGTGTTAGTTTTCTTTGATGATATAGTCATTTTTAGTAATTCTTTAGTTGATCATCTTACACATTTACACAGTTTTAAAATTTCTTGTTTCTAACCAATTTTATGCTAAGTTTCCTAAATGTGTTTTTGTTGTAAATATTGTTCAATATGTGGGCCATGTTATATAATCCAAAGGTGTCTCCCCTAATTCTAAAAAGGTTTAAGATATCCTAGATTGGTCGTTACCACATTCTATCACGGCTTTGCGGGGATTTCTCGACCTTACTAGTTTTTACAGGTGTTTTATTAAGCACTATGCCACACTCGTTGCTCCTCTCACCGAGTTGTTAAGTTCCACTAAATTTCCTCAGTTTACATGGAACGATGCTACCACAGAGGCATTTACCAAACAAGTGTCCCGGTGTTGACTTAACTACACTTTCCATTCCTTTAATTTGCAATTGACATTGATGCTTCTAGGGTGGCTTTTGGTGTTGTTCTTATTCAAAGTGGACATCCTTTAGCTTTCTTCAGCAAAAAGTGGAAATCGAGACTCCAATCTTCTTCTACCTATGTGCGGGAACTTTTTGTTGTCACAAAGGCCATAAAAAAATGGCGCGAATATTTGGTAAAGAGAACCTTCCACATATATATAGATTAAAATCATCTAAAAAATAGTTGACCGAAATAATACAAACACCAGAACAATAGAAGTAGGCATGTAAATTGCAAGGCTATGACTTTGAAATTTTTTACAGACCTGGAAAAGCCAACATGGTTGTTGATGCCTTATCGCAAAAATTTCAAGAGCTCGAAAAACTTCTTGCCATCAATTCCTTTCTCGTTCCTTCCTAGTTGGACATGCTGTCGTGTTATATTTCCTCTAATCCAACTGGTATTTCATTGGTGCAAGAGTATTCCACTGATCCCCAAAAGAATCATCATGCTCGCTTACAGGATGGTCTCTTCTTTTGGCATGATAAAATCTTCATTTCTTCAGTCCAGGATCTCCACCAATCCATTTTAACATAATACCACTCCACTCCTTTCACAGGGTATTCGGGACTCAAACCAACCTTGGCCAGGATAGCAGCTTCCTTCTACTAGCTTGGCCTGTATACAAACATTTAAAAAAAAAATAAAAAAAATAAAAAAAATTGTCATGAATTATTTGATTTGTCAACAAAAAAAAAAAAAATACCAACCATAGAAGAAAGAAAGTGTTACTACAAACTTTACCAATCCCTCGACATGTTTAGGAGGACCTCACGATGGACTTTATCACCCATCTTCCTTCTTCCTTCGGTCGTACCATTATTTGGATCATTTGTGACAGCCTTATGAAGTAGTAAATCACAATTTATAGGCTTACCTTCATTGCTTCGCTAGTGACCAACCTCACCTATGGTTCAAATATCTCCACTTTGCGAATATTGGTTCAACTTCACCTTCCACTCTACCCAATGGCATACATCCCTTTGAAGCTCTCTATGGCCAACCACCATATCCCTTCATGACTATATATGGCTAGATCTCCCACCATTGAAACACTAGATGTTTCCCTGCAGCAGAGACACAAAATATTATCAGAGCTTTGAAACACACTTATCAGAGTATGCATGATCAAGAAAATAAGAAATGGAAAGATGAGGAATTTCAACCTGGTGATTATGTGTGGCTTTTCCTTCATCAACGTCGACAACACTCTATGGTTGGTTGAGTCCCTTTGAAGCTCATAAAGCATTTTTATGGTCCCTATGAGGTGGTTCGATGGATTGAGCTAGTCACTTACAAGCTCCCCTTACCCCCAGATACCAAACTACACCTCATGGTTCACATATCCCTACTCCGCCGTTACCATGGCCCATCCCCAACTTCCTTTCTAGAAACCTCTCCTTAGATACTAATTGAGCGTTTTTAGTATAATATTTTCTATTCTTATTAGATTATTTGACTTTTCTTGGATTCTTATTTTCTCATTTTAACTTAGTTTTGGTCTTAGGCAAATAATTGAGCTTAATTGATAATTGTTGCTTATTTTAGTTAGACTCAGGCGGAGCTAGAGAAGATCAATGAAGCTGAGGTTTTTAGACGTTGAAATGTTTAGACTTTTTACATGCCAATTCAATTGAATAGCATTTGTAATTTGTGTATGTCTAAGTTGATGCCTCCTATGATCCATTGCATAAAACTCATTCATGTTTTTGCATTCATTTTTTCACAAAAGCAAAAGTTTCACAAAAAGCTTTTCTGAAACACAAGGTTTTCATGAGTACATAAAAGGCTAAGTGTTCCATGTTTCAAGTTTTGGTAAAAATGTTTTCTCACGGGTTTAATCGATTACCAGTAAGTGGTAATCTATTACTTGAAAATATTACTTGAAAACAAAGAACATTTTAATCGATTACGAGATTATGGTACATAGTTCAAAATCACGGAATGGACTTCCTGTGATAATCGATTACAACATGGTGGTAATCGACTACTTGGCAACTATTTTGATTAAAGCTTCATGTGATAATCGATTACATTGCGTTTTAATCGATTACATTGTTCGTAAGTCTTTTCCAGAAAGCCTTAAGAATACTTTAATCGACTACGTAAGTGATTTAATCGATTACTAACAGTTAAAGTAGTTTTCTCTATAAATAGATGTCGCTTGTTTGAACTAAAACAATGAATATTATAACCTTTTCTGAAGAAAGAAAAGCTACTACGAGCTATTCAATGTTTGACCCCACAAATCCTCAAGCTTCAAGAAACTTTGTGAGGATTTCTTTTTTGGATAACTTTCTACAGAAAAACATGGAGAGAATGTTATGAGATTTTTCATTCAACCTTGATTCAAGATTTGTAATCATTTCCATTCATCTATATTGGATCATCAGGTTGTTTCTCTCCTTACTTCTTTGGTTGTAAGTCTTTTTAGAAATTCTGAGTTTTGTAGCTAGTGCAATAGTTTTCTTAAAGTTTGTCTAGAATAGGTTTTTCTATAGGGAAGATTAGAGAAAGGTCTAAGAGAGTTAGATGCCTTGTTCTTAATCTAGGTTTGATTGAGATTGATTGTATAAACTTGTAAAAAACAAATTGTAAATAGTTAGATCTTAACTAGTTGGTCAGGAAACTGGATGTAGCTTCTATGGATTGAGAAGTGAACCCATATAAATCTTGGTGTTGATTACTTCTTCCTTTATCTTTTCTTTATTAATTGTCATTTGTTGGTATAACTTTTCATAATCAATAGAAACTTTCTTGTTGTAATTGCATTCTATAAAGATTGGAGTTTGATTGATTAAAAGTGTTTTATGTTTGTTTTGTGATATGATCCCTTTCAACTCTGATTGTTAAAGAAATTTTAATTGGCCAATAACAACTAATTCATCCCCCACCCCCACCCCCTCTTGGTTTGTGTGCCACTCATTGTTTTCAACTTTCAAATTTTGTGCTTACTTGACCTATCTTCCTTGTGCCGGACCTATAGGATTCTACAAAACTCCAAATCGAGCATATGAGTATTCCCTGGAAAGCTAAGGAAAAGAGCTACACTTTTTTCAAAGATATGTGTGGACCAATTCTAGTGTTTTGAGGGTCAAAATAGGCTTGGAAGTCAGAACCTCTGCGCTTGAGTTATGGGCTGCAAATTTGGATTTTAATTGATTTAATTAGTATAATTAGTTATTTTAGATGGGTCTAATTAGAGCCCATCCCTTAATCCTTTTCAATAACTATATATTAGTGTAGCTAGGAGTTATTTGAGGACATATAGATACAAAAACAGAATTTCTAGCTTCTTATGGAAGTTTTCAGAAATAAAATCTTTTCTCTCTTTTTCTCTCAATTGTTCTTCATTGTTCTTTATTTTTCTTCTTTCTTTCATCTCCGTTCTTTTATTTCTCTCAAAAAATCCGTGGCTCTTCCATTGATGATGATCATGGAAGGCTAAACAATCAATCAATCCAAGGATCCAGTCCAAGCAAGGAGAATTTGAGTTCTGATTTGATATTCTAATTTCTGTGTGAATGTTCATCTTCTTCTTCAATCCTTTTTTCGATTTTCAGGATTATGAATATGTTTAGGATTGAAAATGAATTAGCTTATAGATTTATTTTCTAATTTTGAATTTTAATCATAGATTGTTTTAAAGATATTTTAATCCAGTTTGTGATTTCAATTGATTTAGGAGTTAATTCGATTGAACTACTTCTAATGATATTGAATGAACCTTCATAATATGATCATTATCTGAGAACTATGATAGTTTGAATTGCTTGGTTTGGTAAATTGGATTGATATTCTTGAATTTTTTTACAACATCTTTTATGAATTATGTTAGTTTCTGCATTTTTCTTCAATTTTTTTTGTGTTTTTGCAATTTTTGTTCACTGTCTGTAAACTATTTGATAAAATCCCTCTGTTGTTTATAAGTGGATTAAGTCAGGAACCAAATTAGACTGTATCTCTAAGTTGACCTAGGTTAATCATGTGCTACAAAATTATTTTATTTTTATTTATTTTGTAGCGATTCGACGGTCGTTATCAAAAATGGCACCGTTACCGGGGATATGGTTAATTGTGTGGCAACTTTAATCCACTCATAATTAGAAAATAGTATAGGTACCATTGATATTAGAATAGTAAAATTCCATCAGTCTACAAAAAATGAAAAAAAAATAATTTGTTTCTAGATAATAGATAGAAGATAGATAGATATAGATAATAAAAAAATTCAAAAATTTTGTTTCAAAACTCCACTCATAAACATCTTAAGGAGTTTCATGTAGTATGTTCCACCATGTGACCACATAACATTCATGAGGACTATGTGATGATGAAGGCATTTTCATTCTCTCTGGATGGTGTGGCTAAGGACTGGTTGTATCTTCAACCAGATCCTATCAACACTTAGACAAATATGAAAAGAAGATTTTTAGAGAAATTCTTTGTAACGCCCCAATCTACTAATCAGGGTCATTACTGTAACACCCCGTGTGCACCCGGTGTGTCATCCTTAATAATATCATGAGCGCGCTATCAGCGTTATCTGAAAGCATGGCGGAAGCTATAGAATCGTTTTTCTCGATATCAATATGCATGAAATATAAAACACATACATAAAACATTAACATAAGCCCCTATTGATCCAGATACTCAACGTATAATAACATAGGCAGATACATAAACCACTATACATAGCTAGTCAGGAGGAAACATAAACAATACATACAACGGGTATACTCACACCCTTT
>PYAF01002880.1:52909-69312 GCA_007407185.1 Glycine tomentella
GGCAACTCAAGTGACTCGCGTGGATACATATGGCGCGACTCGCGCGGCATCCCAAGTGGGTCACGCCACATGGCAGAAAATGCCTATTTCTCCCTGTTTCCAAGCCTTTCCTCTGGATATACTTAAGCACAATGATTATCCTTGATCATAGGCTTAATCTAGGCTTAATTACATGCTTAGAAATACCAGGCATTACATTCTTCCTTGCATCCAGAACAACATCCATTTAGAAAAAAATCTGTGGTATTCCTGGAGAGACATTATATGAGTACAGGTATAGGTTCAACAAGTTGTGTGCTACCTGTCCACACCATCAAATTAGTGACCAATTATTGATCCAATATTTTTATGAAGGGTTGATGTTGATGGACAAGAATATAATTGATGCTGCCAGTAGAGGCGCTTTAATGAACAAAACTCACATTGCTGCAAGGCAATTGATTTCGAACATGGTAACAAATTACCAGCAATTTGGTAGTAGAGTAGATGCATCATCCAAGGCTACTGCAAATGAAGTTTTTGTTTCTATGGTTGCTGATAACCAGAGGTTTGAGAATAGACTGACAGAATTAACATCCCTTGTAAGACAACTTGCCATTGGTAAACAACAGAATGTGATGACAGCCAATCAACCAAGGTTGTGTGGTATTTGCTATGCACCTGATCATCCAACGGAATCATGTCCTACTCTCCAAGAAACAGAATAGAATGAAAAAGTTTCTACCATACAACTTGGACAACCATTCAGACCTCAACAACAGCAGTATAATCCCTACTCCAACACTTATAATCATGGTTGGAGAGATCATCCAAACTTGAGAAACTACAGCCATTCAAACAACAACAATATCAACCCTCCACTGGCAAAAATATCAAACTCCCTCTTTCAGACAACAACAACAATAATTACAACAAAATATGAGTGCCACCATCCAAGATCCGCATACTCAGATTGGATAGTTAGCCACAACTATCAACCAGATGCAGCAACAACATTTTAGCAACATTCCAACATAGTCAATTATTAATCCAAAGAACGTGAGCGATATTACCTTGATGAGTGGTAATGAGCTTCCAAATTCAACAGATGCTGGTGCCAAAATAGATTCTGCACCAAAACAGATTCTTCTACCTTTTCCATCTAGATCCATTCGTATAAAAAAAGTGGAGATTGATTTTGATCTTCTTGAGACTTTCAGGAGGGCAGAAGTCAACATTCCCCTCTTGGATGTCATCAAATAGATTCCAAAATATGCAAAATTCTTGAAGGATTTGTGCACCTACAAGAGAAAGCTGAAGGGAAATGAGCAAGTAAAGATGGACAAAAATTTTTCTGCACTTATACAAAGCAAAATTGTTGTTTCCATTCCACCATCCACCTTGCCACAGAAATGCAAAGATCCTAGCACTTTCACTATCCTTTGCACCATTGGAAATTGCAATTTTATAGATGTAATGTTTGACCTTGAAGCATCCATTAATGTTATGCCCACATCAATTTACAAGTCATTAAACATGGTGATTTGAAACCCATTGGTGTTGTCATTCACTTAGCCAACAGGAGTGTTGCACTTCCACTTGGAGTTATTGAAGATGTGCTGGTGCGAGTTAATGATCTATTTTTCCCAACTGAATTTTACATTTTGGATATGAAGAATGAGTCTTCCAGTCATGGTTCCACATTGATCCTAGGGAGACTATTCTTGATGACAACCAAGACCAAAATTGATGTGCACGCAAGAACTCTTTCCATGGAGTTTGGTGATGATGTTGTCCATTTCAATATTTTTTAGGCCATGAGACATCCTGCAGAGGAGCATTCTTTCTTCCTTGTAGATATCCTTGATGTTGCAGTAGATAGTGTAGATATTTGTACAGATTTACTTTCTGACTTTTATGATTTTGATCTTGGTTCTTTTAATTGTAACTGTGATGATGTTGTTGTTGTATGTAGTATTTGTGCGGAGATTTCATCTGCACTTCATTTTGATTATGTTGTAGGTACACGTGTAGATGTTGATTCTCCTATCTCCCTTCCATCAACCACCAACCTTCCCTTGTCATCAACCATTTAGCCACCTTCTGAAAATAGTATGAACAACAAACAAGAATCAAGAGGGGGGTGAATTGGTTGATCTTAGCCAATTAAAAATTCTTAAACAATCAGAGTTAAAAAGATCGTATCACTAAACAATCCAAGAAAGCTTTCAATCAATCAAACACCAAACCTTAAAGAATGCAATAAAAAAAATATGTTCATTGTGAAATGCTACATCAACGAATGACAAGTTATAACCACAAGAAAAGATAAAGATGAAGTAGTCAATACAAAGATTTATATTGGTTCACTTCTCAACCTAGAGAAGCTACATTCAGTTCTTCTGACCAACAAGTTAGAGTTCCATTAATAACAATCTGTTTCTTACAGGCCCTTACAACAACTCTTAAGTACCTAGATCAAGAATGAGATATCTAACTCACATAGATTCTTTGTGATCAAGACATAGAGAAAACTTATCTCTACTCTTACCTTTAGAAACACCTATTCTTGAAAAGTCTTAAGAAAAACTATTGTTATAGATACACAAAAAGAAATTCTAAAAGAATTTACAAACAAGTTGTATGGAAAGAAACCACATGATGATCCACTACTGATGTATGGAAAAGATTATCAAACTTGAATCAATGGTGAAAGAAAACTACATCAGAACTTTCCTTCCAAAATCTTCTTTTGAAACTTTGCCCAAAAAGAAATTCTCTTTAGAAATCTTAAAGCTTGAGGATTTGTGGGTCTGACTCAGAATAACACTTTGAATCTTTTCTTTCTTCAGAAATCATATGAAAATACTTTGATAATTCGTTGTTCCTTTTCAAAACACCCAACAACTATTTATAGAAAACTATTGTAACTGTCAGTAATTGATTAATTTACTAATGTAATCGATTAAAGTGTTCTTGAACTTTCTGGAAAACATTTATGAGCAATATAATTGATTATTTTGCAATGTAATCGATTATTACAGGAAGTATTTATTTCAAAACGTGCCAAGTAATCGATTACCACCATATCATAATCGATTATCACATGAAGACTATTCTGTGATATTATGTAGTGTAATTGATTACCATACTCTTGTAATCAATTAAAGTGTTCTTTAAAACTTAAGTAATAGATTACCATTTGCTGGTAATCAATTAAACTAGTGAGAAATTGTTTTTCCAAAAACATAAAAACTTGGCATTTTATGCAATCATGAAAACTTTGTTTTAGAAAAGCTTTTTCACAAAACTTATGCTTTTATGAAAACATGAATGCAAAAACATGAATGAGCTTTATGCAATGGATCATAGGAAGTCTCATCTTAGACTTACACAAATTACAACTACCAATCAATTGAATTGGCATGTAAAAAACCTAAATACTTACTACCTAATAGACTAAGCTTCTTGGTCATCTTGAGCTTCCCTTGACTCTAACACCTTTCTTGGAGCTGAAGCCACTACCTGAGCACCTTAAATATGCCTATTTAGATGACACTCAGAAGCTTTTAGTCATCATATCTAGCAGCCTATCAATTGAGCATGAAGAGAAGTTGCTGCAGGTTTTGAGAAACCACAAAAAGGCCATTGGATGGACACTTTTTGACCTTCCTGGAATAAATCATTCCATATGCATGCATCAGATACTCTTGGAGGGTGATTCTAGGCCAGTAAGGTAGCCATAGAGGAGGTTGAATCCCACCATTCTTGATGTGGTGAAGAAGGAGGTGCAGGGATCATCTATCCCATTTCAGATAGCACATAGGTTTCACCTGTCCATGAGGTCCCTAAGAAGTTAGGCATCACTGTTGTGAGAAACCAAGATAATGAGTTGATTCCGACTAGAGTAGCCAATAGTTGGCGAGTTTGCATTGACTATTGGAGACTTAACCAGACAACTCGCAAGGACCATTTCCCTCTCTCATTCATTGACTAGGTTCTAGAGAGGTTGGCAGGTAAATCACATTATTGTTTTCTTGATGGTTTTTCGGGTTACATGTAAATTCATATTGCATTGGAAGACCAACACAAGACCGCATTCACCTGTCTATTTGACACATTTTCCTACACCAGAATGTCGTTAGGCTTATACAACACTCCTGGAACCTTCCAGAGGTGCATGATGAGTATCTTTTCTGATTTACTAGAGAGTTGCATGGAGATGTTTATGGATAATTTCACTATTTATGGTTCCTCTTTTGATGTATGTTTGGATAGTCTCTCTAGAGTTCTTGACCGATGCATTGGGGCTAACCTTATTCTTAACTTTGAGAAATGTCATTATATGGTACATGAGGGTATAGTCTTAGAGCATTTGGTCTCCAGTAGAGGTATTGAGGTTGATAAGGCCAAGATTGATGTTGTTACTTCTCTACCCTACCCAGCTTCTGTGTGGGAAGTGTGTTATTTTCTTGAACATACAGGTTTTTATAGGAGATTCATCCAGGATTTTAACAATATTGCACTGCCATTGTCCAAGTTTCTCCAAAAGGACGTAGACTTTGTGATTGACCAACCTTTCAAATAAGACATTTGAGGAGTTGAGGAAGAAGCTTACTACCTCTCCTATAATGTAGCCACCAGATTGGGAGCTTCCCTTTGAGCTCATGTGTGATGCCTTTAACTATGCGCTTGGGGTTGTGTTGTCACAGAGTTGATGGGCAAAACTAAATAAAAGACTAAGAGAAAAACAAATTAACTAGAATAAACCACAAACTAAAAAAAAAAGATATGAACAAGGAATACACATTTTTCAATGGATCCTAATAATGCACAAAAGTGATAAAGATGGAAAATGGAAGAATGATATCAAGGTAACAAGCAATCCCTGAACACATGATCACAAAGTTCAAAGTTCACAGTAGTCAAGTTAAAATTAAGAATGTACCAAGGTGATAGAAATCTCTCAAAGAACAACACTCAATCTCATCAAATGTGTATGAGTTTATGTTTACACTCAAGCACCACATGTAACTAGCACATCCAAATTTTGACAATATTCTAATTCATTCAACTTGAAACATACATGCATCAAAAGATCAAAAGGGCTTTTATTGGTTTGTAATGTATGATTTAGGTAAGGGTGGATAAAATAAGGATATTTAGGCTAAAACTAAGAGAAAAAAAGGGCCAACAGGGAGTAAGCCAACAAGTAAACGGAGGGGTAGAAACAAAGAAACAAAGTGGAAAACAACAAAATTAAAATAAAAAGAACTTATTAGGATGAAAATGAATGACAACACACTTTTATTGTTATTTTTCTTTTCTTGTACTTATTTTTTCTTTCTTTCTTTTTACTTTTTTTGCTTTGAAATTTTGTTTTTTATACTCTTTCTTTTCTTTACTTTACTTTTTCTTTTCTTCCAAATCAAAACAAAGTATAAATCCCCCACACTTGTTTGAAACTCACTCCCAAGACAATTCCAAGACCCATTTTTTTTCCTAAAGTTAAGATAACCTGGTTTTCCACTTTTTGGCTTGTAATGAGCTACACAAGAAAGAAAAGGTTAAAGGCTCAAAAAGGGTGACAATAGATATCAATGCAAGGTAGGTTTATTTGGCTAGTGACTAAAAGAAAGAAGGCCTAAATCAAAGGAAAACTCCCAATCTGGTGTTGCATGATGAGAGAGGTAGTAAGCCTCTTCCTCAACTCCTGAAATGCCTCTTTGCAAGGCTAGTCAAACACAAAGTTTACGTCCTTTTGGAGAAGCTTGGACAGTGGCAGGGCAATCTTGTCAAAAAAATCCTGGATGAATCTCCTATAAAAACCTGCATGTCCAAGAAAAAAAATGCATTTCCCATACAAAAACGGGGTAAGGTAGAGAAATAATAACATCAATCTTGGCCTTATCAACCTCAATACCTCTACTAGAGACCAAATGCCCTAAGAATATACATTCATGTACCATAAAATGGCATTTCTCAAAGTTAAGAACAAGGCTGCTCCCAATGCATCAGTCAAGAACTCTAGAGAGGCTATCCCAACATGCATCAAAAGAGGAACCATAAACAGTGAAATCATCCATAAACACCTCCATGCAACCCTCTAATAAATCAGAAAAGATGTTCACCATGTACCTTTGGAAGGTGCTAGGGGCGTTGCATAGGCCAAAGGGCATCCTAGTATAGGCAATGTGCCAAATGGACAGGTTAATGTGGTCTTGTGTTAGTCTTCCAATACAATATGAATTTGCATGTAACCTGAAAAACCATCAAGAAAACAATAATGTGATTTACCTGCCAACCTCTCCAGAACCTGGTCAATGAATGGGAGAGGGAAATGGTCCTTGCGAGTTGTCTAGTTAAGTCTTCTATAGTCAATGCAAACTCGCCAACTGTTGGCTACTCTAGTCTGAATCAACTCATTATCCTGATTTCTCACAATAGTGATGCCCAACTTTTTAGCGACCACTTAGACAGATGAAAACTATGTGCTATCTGAAATGGGATAGATGATCCCTACAACTAGTACCTTAATCACCTCCTTCTTCACCACATCAAGAATGGTGGGATTCAACCTCCTCTGTGGCTGCCTTACCGACCTAGAATCATCCTCCAAGAGTATCTGATGCATGCATATGGAAGGATTTATTCTAGGAAGGTCAGCAAGTGTCTATCCAATGGCCTTTCGTGGCTTCTCAAAACCTGCAGCAACTTCTCTTCATGCTCAACTAACAAGCTGCTGGATATGATGACTGGGAACTTCGAAGCATCATCTAAATAGGCATATATAAGGTGCTCAGGTAATGGTTTCAACTCCAAGGAGGGTGGCTGAATTGTGGGTGACAAGGGAAGGTTGGTGGCTGAAGGAAGAGAGATAAGAGAATCAGAACCTGCATCTGCAACACAATCAGAGTGAATTGTAGAGAAAATCTCCACACCAATATTACACAAAGCAGCAAAATCATCACAGGTGCAATTAAAAAAATCAAATTCACAATCAGAAAAGTCAGAAAATTTAGAAAGTAAATCTGTACAAATATCTACACTATCTACTACAACATCAATGATATCTACAAGGAAGACAGAACGCTCCTCTACAGGATGTCTCATGGCCTCAAAAATGTTGAAATGGACAACATTATCACCAAACTCCATGGACAGAGTTCCTGCATGCACATCAATTTTGGTCCTGCTGTCATCAAGAATGGCTTCCAAAAGATCAATGTGGAACCATGGCTAGAAGACTCATTCTCTGTATTAAAAATGTAAAAATCGAGTGGATAAATCAAATCATTAACTCGCACCAGCACATCTTCAATAACTTCAAGTGGAAGCGCAACACTTCTATTGGCTAAGTGAATGCCAACACCAGTGGGTTTCAAATCACCAAGATGTAATGACCCTTAAACTGAGGGGGCATAACATCAATCGATGATCCAAGGTCAAGCATTGCATTTGTAAAAGTGCAATCTCCAATCGTGCAAGGGATAGTGAAAGTGCCAGGATCTTTGCACTTCTGTGGCAAGGTGGATGGTGGAATGGAAGCAACAGTTTTGGTCTGTATAAGTGCAGAAACATTTCTGCCTATCTTTACTTGTTCATTTCTCTTCAACTTTCTCTTATGGGTGCAATCCTTCAAAAACTTTGCAAATTTTGGAATCTGCTTGATGGCATCCAAGAGAGGAATGTTGACTTCCACCCTCCTGACAGTCTCAAGAAGATCAGAATCAAGCTCCACTTTTTTGTAGGAATGGATCTAGAAGGAAAAGGTAGAGGAATCTGTTTTGGTGCAAATCTATTTTGGCACCAACATCTATTGAATTTGGAAGCTCCTTGCCACTCCTTAAGATAATAACACTCACATTCTTTGGATTAATAATAGGATGTGCTGGAATGTTGCTAGAACCTTGTTGTTGCATCTGATTGACAATTGTAGCTAACTATCCAATCTTAATCTACAGATCTTGGATGGTGGCACTCACATTCTATTGAAACTGAATGTTGTTGGTTTTCATTTGCTTCATCAGGTCCTCCAAGGAAGGTCCAGAACTGTAGGTAGTTGTCTTATACCACAAATTTCTTTCCGAATGGATGTTGTTCTGGATGCAGGGAAGAATTTTTCTAAAAATCTTTTCTTCATATATCTCCAAGTGTTGATAGGATATGGTTGAAGGTACAACCAGTTCTTAGGTACACCATCCAGAGAGAATGGAAATGCCTTCATCTTCACATAGTCCTCATGAATGTCATATGGTCGCATGGTGGAACACACTACATGAAATCCTTAGGATGTTTACGTGGATCTTCACATGCAAGACAATGAAACTTTGGAGGCAAATGGATTAGTCCAGATTTTAGCTCATACCTAACCTCTGTCTCAGGATATTGAATACACCAAGGTTGATAAACAACACCAGGTGTAGCCAATTCCTTAAGAGTTCGATTGTTATTAGTCATTGTATCAACAACAATTTCAGAATCAGAATGTTCAAAATTAGAAATATGAGGTTTAGAAATAGAAAACTCAGAAACAGAATGTTTAGAATACACTATACTACTATTCGGAACTACACTTTTATTATCTCTGCTCAAACTGTGAAATGTCCTATCTATCCCAGTATCATATGAATGCAAGTCACCTGGTTTGGACCTAGTCATGCACAGTTCACCTCATCAGTGACAAAAATCATAGAAGTAATAGAAATAACAGACAACGACTCTACCAAAACACTATTCATAATATTTGCTTAAATGATATAGAAAATAAAAAATTACCCCAAACAATTTTTTTATAAAAAAAATACTACAATAAATGTCTAAAAATCATTTTTGATTTTTGTAACTTTTTTTTATCTATCTATCAATCAATATATCTATTTATCAATTTATCTATCTTTCAATCTATGTATCAATCTATCTATCTATCTATCAATCAATCAATCAATCTATTTATCTATCAATCTATCTATATTTCATATATATCTATTTATCAATTTATCTATCTATTTTTCATCTGTATATATCTATCTATCAATCTATCTTTCTACAAATAAAATTATTCTTTTGAGACACATGCAATTATACTATATTAATATCAGTTGTACCTATACCATTATCTAACGATGAGTGGATTAAAGTCGGCACACAATGAACCGTATCCCTAGCAACGGTGCCAGTTTTGATAAGACTATCGAATCGCTACAAAAAAAATAAAACAAAGATAATTTTGTAGCACAAGATTAACCTAGGTCGACTTAGATATACAGTCCAATTTGGTTCTTGACCTAATCCACTTATAAACAGCACGAGGATTTTATCAAACAGTTTGCAGAGGATCAACAAAAATTGCAGAAACACAAACAAGAATTGAAGAAAAATGCAGAAACTAACATAATTGATAAAAGATGTTGTAAAAAAAATTCAATTATATCAATCCAATTTACCAAACCAAGCGATGCAAATTATCATAGTTCTCAGATAATGATCATATTATGAAGGTTCATTCAATATCATTAGAAGCAGTTCAATCGAATTAACTCCTAAATCAATTGAAATCACAAACCAAATTGAAATATCATCCAAACAATTTGTGGTTAAAATTTGAAATTAGGAAATAAATCCATAACCTAATCCGTTTTCAATCCTAAACATATTCATAATCATGAAAATCGAAAAGAGGATTGAAGAAGAAGATTAACCTTCACACAAAAATTAAAATACGAAACCAGAACTCAAATTCTCTTTGCTTGGACTAGATCCTTGGATTGATTAATTGTTTAGCCTTCCATGATCATCATCAATGGAAGACCCACAAAATTTGTGTAAGAAAATAGAAGAACAGAGATGAAAGGAAAAAGAAATATGAAGAATAGTTGAGAGAAAATATTTTAATTCTAAAAACTTTCACAAGAATCTAGAATTCTATTTTTTTTTCCTCCTCAAAGTAACTCCTAGCTAGACTAATATATAGTGACTGAACATAAAGAAGGATGGGCTTTGATTAGGCCCATCTAAACAAACTAATTATGTTAATTACACCAATCAAAACCCAAACTCGTAGTTCAAAACTCAAATGCAGAGGTTCTGACTTCTAAGTCTAATTTGACCCTCCAAACGATAGAATTGGCCCACATTTATCTCTAACAAAATTGTAGCTCTTTTCCTTAGCTTTCTAGGGACTACTCATATGCTCCATTTGGAGTTTTATAGAATCCTATAGGTCCTGTACAAGGAAAATAGGTCAAGTAAGCATAAATTTAAACATAGGATTAGTATCATAATTAGTCCATAGGGTCAAAGCTCATGTTCTCAGGATCTCACCTGAGAGTAAAAACCCTAATAACAATGGTTAACCAAAAAATAAAGTACCCATGTTCAATTTAAAACATAACAAAACTAATAAAAAAATCCAAAATAAAAATAAATAAACTGATTTTATCTTGAATCATAATTTGAAAAGTAACAAAATAGCTTTTATATTTTAAAATATTATTTTATCTAATATAATTTTATATTATTTATATTTACTATTACTTACTCCTTTCTTTCCTTTTCTTTTGATGTTTTAGCCTCTTATTTTTTTTCCAAAACACTTGATGTTTTAGAATTTCAAAATCTAATTAATACCTTTTTTCTCTCTCAAATATACTCTTATTTAGTAGTCACTACTAGTGGAGAAGAAATCAAAGATCAAGTATTAAATAAAGACATTTATGTCTAAATATAACAATACTTTAGTTCTATTAAATATTTCTTAATTCAAGTGAAAAACCTTAAACATCAAATTCAAAGAATTGGCACAATGGTGTATGGCTTCACTGCATTTACATGTGGGAGAATGATTTGTTTAGTTAGATAACTCATATTGAGCTACTGACGACTATGCACTGTGAGTGAGATTAATTTCTGACCCAAGGAGTTGAAAGACACACATAATCTTTGACTCAAGACAAAAAAAAAAAAAAAAAAAACCTTAAACATCAAGAGTGTGTTTTTTTCAAGTCATACAAATTTATTCCAGGAAATGAGTTCGGGATGTATCATTCCCATCTTTGATACAAGTCATAAAGAAATATTCTCATGCATGATCTATTTTAAGGATTATATGTTACACATGATTTGTCCTCTTTCTTTTCCCATGTAAAAGGGTGGGAATAGTATATTCCTATGGTAATGGAAATTATTTTCTAGAATAACTTCTCACTTTTACATGTTTAAACTTAGAAAACCAAAATGAAACAAAAAAATAAGTTCAAGGGCTAAGATGCTTTTTTATTTTTGACACATAAAGGACAAAGATTTTATTATAGCCTAAAAATAACCTTATATCATAACTTAAATCATTCATTATAAGTTTAAAACTAATATTTTAGTATATGTAATACATAGGATAAATATTTATTACTAAGTAAATACTTTTGAATATATAAATTGTATTATAATTAAATTCATCATGAATAAATATTTTTAAACATATAAATATTTAGAATCATGATAAAAAAAATTTTATTGTGATACAATTATTTTTAATTATTCTTAAAAATCATTAAAATTTAATTATAAAATAAATATGTAAATGGGTTTAACCCTCCACCAAGCTTATAGCTTTTCTCCACTCCATCTTAAGACATATCGTCCGCCAATCTATATCTCACTCCATTATGTCTTGTTTAACTATCTTTCCCCAGGTAAATTTCAGTCGACCTCTACCTCTCTTTGTGTCGAGCTCTTGGAAACAAACTCTTGTTCTTACAGGAGCATCCAATGGCCATCTCATAACGTACCCAAATCACCTCAATCTATGCTCCCTCATTCTTTCACATAACGGTACCACTGATACATTTTATTGAATATCCTCATTTCTTATCTTATCCATCTTCGTATATCCACACATCCACCTTAACATCCTCATTTTTGTTACCCTTATTTTATGCTCATGTTGCCTATGTACTGGTCAACATTCCGCTCCATATAGCATTGCCGGTCTTACAGTTGTTCTATAGAATTTTCCTTTTAGCTTAAGGGGAATTTTGCGGCCACACAAAAACCCTGATGCACTCCGCCATTTCATCCACCCTGCTCTAATTCTATGACTTACATCCTCATCGATCTCACCACCTTTTTACAACATTGATCTCAAGTATCTAAAAACATCTTTCTTGGGTACCTCGTGTAAAATAATTATTCTAATTTATTTTTAACAAATCCACTAGCAGTTTTTTCGGAAAACTTCATTTATTCTGGTGTGGATGGCAGGCAGACTTATATTTCTTAGTTTCAATAGGACTCCTCATAACTTCTAATTTATATATAAAGGGAATGTATGTATTCAAAGACATGTATTTCTTATAAATTTTATAGATATGATCTATGCAAAATGAACTTAATTTTAATCTAATGGCAAATTTTAAAATAAAATTACCCAATTAATTGGATTGTATAACTTACACTAACCATTACACCACCAATAAATATATAGAGTGTTAATTTATCAATCCAATTGTTAAACTATAACAAATATTACTATGGTTGTTTGTGTCAAATTGTCAAAATTGAACACTAATTAGAAGGTAATCAAATCATTCATATTTTTTTGTATATTTTAAAATTATACACTTTTTTCAATTTTAGTGTGTATGAATTAACTATAAAATAATTTTTTTTATCAAAATAAAAATTTGTTGGTATGATTTATGTGAAATAAATTTTTAATTCAATGGTGAATTTTTTATATAATCTTATTCAATTAAAAGTTATAAAATGATAACTTACACTAATTATTACACCATTAATAAATTCTTGTTAGAGGTGTTCATGGGTATGGGTCACCCATGAATCCAAATTGACCCAAATAGATCTTAACAGTTTGGGTGGGTCATTTATGTATTTGGATCAAAATCAAACCAAACCGATCAAAATTGTTCATGTACGGGTCACAGGTTTAGATTTATAGATCCGATTAAAACTAAACTGAACCGATCAAAATCGACCAAAATTTTTAGAGTTGTTTGGTTTGGATTTAAATACGGCTAATATTGGAACTCCAAGTGATGGAACTGCAAGTGTGTTGACTACTATTGTAGAAACTTCTTAAGGTATTACTTTCAGGTATATTGTTATTTGTTTTATCTTTTTTCATATTTATTTTTTCTGCCATGTTTATAATATTAATGGATCATATTTTATTTATTTGTTTTAACAAATCTGGTTGAAGGAAATCTGGTTGCAGCAAAGCTTATTGCAAGAAATTATTTGTAGTGTTAACACTTTGGCAAGCGTACCAATTTATCCAAATAATAAAGAAACAGTAAATCCGAATGTTGATTCTACAATGACTTTGCTTGTACTCAGAGTTAATACACGGTTGTTCTAAGCAATTACTAAATCAATTTAATTTTGTTGAGTAAATCGCATGCAACTAAATTTGACTTAATGTAAACTATAAAGGATAATAAATACAAAGAAAGAGACACAAACACTCGAAATGATGCAGTGATGGTTGAAATACGGTGCGAAGAATGTTGGGGGCTCAACTAACCGAAACTAACTTTGATGCGATATTAAAGGTTTTTCGTTATTCAAAATTATTTTCGCTCACCTTCTGTTATGTTGTTTGTGAACAGAAATGTCCAGCAAGGATGCTGGTAATTTAATGTACGATCAAGCTCTCTCTTAAGGTATTTATATGGGAGGAACTACCTTCAGAAGATGATCACTATGCACCAAGCAATACTCAACCAGTGGGGTGAGATGTGTGCACATTGTTAATGAAAATAAGAGAGACGAGAATGTGTGTACCTTTTCCTCTACAACCATCCCTTATTTATATTGCACTTACCTCTTGGTTAGTTGTGGATTTTCCTCGAGAATCATGGCTGAGATCTCTAACCGCTCGTTATCACAATCTCCATAGTTGACAAGGTCCACGATCTTCTTTCAGTTAGGTCCATGAACATCCATGTTGTTTCAGAGCTTTTATAGATGACCTTTATACCTGAAAATTTAAACAACCTTTGTCAAAGACCAAGTGTTTAAGTATGCATTCTCCATGAGTATTTCAAATTAGCACAATATTAATTTATTGGTTTCAATTTTCACTTAACCTCCCCCTAAATTCCAGCACATATGCAATTTAAATCTTGCCAAATATTTTGAACAAAAAAACAGGGGCAAACAGAGATGTTAAACTTACTCCCCCCTTAATCATTCTCCCCTTATTTGGCTTGTTAAAAGACAAAAACAATAGAAGCACAACTGATATAGAATGGAAATTGCATAATGTCATTAATAAGGATGATTAGAGGTTACATGAAAACAACCAGCAAATGATAAAAAATAGAACATTCTTGAATTCAAACAAACAATCACTAAAGTTTACTAATCCTAAATTTCTGGAGAGAATTGATCTTGCATGTTGGCTTCAATTACATCCAGCCTCTCCTTAATGTCTTCCAAGGCTTCATGTGTCTCAGCCTTGAAGTCTTCTTGTAGCTTCAGCAAGTTGTCCATCTTTTGAATCATAATGGATTCAAAATTAGAAAATGCTTGAGGTGCAGTCTGGGCAGGCTGTCCTTCATCCTCAGAATCAGCTGCTACCTCTCCTTGTGCAGCCTCCAATTGAGCAGTCATCATCCATCCAGCTGGGGTCTTCCTCATGCCCATCTTAGTCAAGTGCTTCTCCTTGATCAAGCTGTTGTAGGCATTGGTGTCATCCACCACCTCATTTTCAACATCAATGTTGAAATGATCTATCAAACAAGACACAAGAACTGGATATGGGAATGGGTAGTTAACAAGTCTCTTAGACTTGAGCATGATTTCTTCAAAGATAAGCACCCAATTCATGGGTATGTGGTTCTTTAACCCATAAATCAACTGAAGATCCTCATCAGTGGCTTGAGAATGGTTGGTTGCTCTAGGTGTTAGGATGTATGTAATGATATAGTGTAAGAGCCTATCCTCAGCTTTCATTGGGCCAGTGCTTAGCCTAGTTCTAAGCCTCATATTGGGATCATGAAGCATGCCCCTAAATGTGTCCATTTTGCTATACCCTTTTGGACTTTCATCAAACCTCCTAACCCCCTCACAAGCTATTCCAGCTACAACCTCCCATATATCATGGGTAATGATCATCTCAACACCCTTCACCTTGGACTTGATTACACCTTGCATTGAGCCTTTCAAGCAAGTGTAAAAGACCTTTACTAGGTCAGGATAGAAGGTACCTTTCATCTCCACAAACCTTCTAAGGCTTTGGGCTTCTAAATATGCAGGAAATTGGAAACCTTCATTAATACACCAATCTAAGGCAAGGTATTTAGGTGTTGCTACAGGCTTGGTGGCATTAAAAGAAAGATAATTAACCTTTTCATTTTCAGCAGAAAATCAGAGGTCAAGCCTATCAATTGGTTGAGGTTGAGGTTGGGGTTGGGGTGGATTAGAGGAGGACTGACCATGTCTCCTTTTTGGCTTCCTAACACGTTTGGCTGAGGTCTCAGACATTCTAAGGTGTTTAGAGAAGGGTACACACACACAAGACACAGAGAGAAACAGAAAATTTCAGAAGAAGTGCAGAGGAGTAGAAGTGAATGGTGCAAATTGCTTAAGCCTAAATTCTCTATTTATAGACTTAATACGGTGCTTAAACGTCCATAATTTTTAAAAATATAGTTGTTGGAACGGTTTAATGGCCTTGGGAGCAGTTTTGGAACTGATTGGGCAGTTACCAAAACTGTCAGAATTAAAAAAAAAACAACGTTAATAATCGATTAATTCGTATATGTAATCGATTATTTCAGTTCAGTAATGCTTCTTTGCAACGTTCAGTAATCGATTAAATGCATATGTAATCGATTATTTCATATGAGAACAGAGGTTGAAGAAGCTTTGTAATCGATTCTTTCTGTATATAATCGATTAAATCAGAGCAATGACTCATGTGTCATGTAACAGGCCATATGTAATCGATTATCCCGCTTTGTAATCAATTATTCCCGAAGTGTATGATTTCTAGAAATGTGAAGAATAATCGATTACCATATTAGTGTAATCGATTACATGATAGCAGATTCCTTTCTGAGCTTGAGTTTTAATGAAATTAATCGATTAACCCGTGGTGTAATCGATTACCACAAAACATTCATAAAAAACAGAGCAGTTTAGCAGCTTTTTTGAAATTGGTTCAAGCACTAAAACAATCACAGATTTATTGGCTTTCAAACAGCACATAAACATAATCAAAACAGGCTAGATAATGTTATTCTCATCAAGTATTCCTAGCATGTTTCTAAGTGTGTAAAATCTATCCTTAGGCAGAGGTTTTGTAAAAATATCAGCAAGTTGATGATGTGTATCAATAAATTCTACCTTGATGTTACCTTTTTGCACATGGTCTCTAATAAAATGATGTCTAATCTCAATAT
>PYAF01002881.1:2446-12763 GCA_007407185.1 Glycine tomentella
TCAAAGGCCTGACTTATTTAATCACTGCAATTAATTGATATTTCTGTTTTAATTTAGATATACTCCTGAATTCTGTCAAAACCCCCATTACACGTTTACTCCCTTAGCACAGATAATTGATCCTTGAGAGACGACCTAGGAGTCACTTCCTAGTACTACATTTAATTGAATTAATTTGACTGAGTACGACCTCGATCACAGTGCTATCAACCTATCAAAGAATCCAATTATGCACTCAAGGACAAAGCATATTAAGATTAGACATCACTTCCTCAGAGATCATATTCAAAAGGGTAACTGCTCAATTGATTTTATTGATATAGTTAATCAATTGGTTGATATATTTACAAAACCCCTTGCTAAAGATAGATTCTTTGTTCTAAGAAACATGCTAGGTATCCTTGATGAATCCAACATTGATTAGCATGTAAATAATATGTTTAATAACATGCAATTTAACTCACAAGTACATTATGCATCACATGTAGCAAAATTCGAATCCTGATAAATGTCACTATTCATACTACATAATTCTTTGTAATAATCAATTACTACATACTGTAATCGATTACCTAAGGCCAGAATTGGACCTTACTCACTGACTTAATCATTACATCCTCGAATTAATCGATTACAATGAAAAATCTCACTGATGTAATCGATTACACCATCATATTAATCGATTGCATGAATATTTAGGGCTATAACAGGTTAAAAATGTTAGCTATGAGGAAAATGAAGTTATGGAATCAAGAAGAAGATGAATGCAAGTTTTGATGTTTTACATGCCCACTCAATTGATGGCATTTGTAATTTCTTGCTCAAGCTTGGTTTAAGTGGTTAAAGCCTCATAATCCTCACTATTTTGATTGATTCATGCATTCATACATATATTAAATCATTTCTAATCATATGGTAATAAACATTTAGATGTTAAGTCATAAAGGCAATTTAGATTCATAGAAAAACTATTTTTCACAATTTTAATCGATTACCTATATGATATAATCGATTAAATGCATGTGAACAGGTCTGCATATTGCCTTATGAACATTTTAATTGATTACCATTGATTCGTAATCGATTAAATAAGTCTAACACAGAATCAAATGTGCTCTGTGATAATCGATTACATCACGGAATAATCGATTATCTGAGTCACTGCATAATTCACAAATGCATTTTATCTGGTTTAATCGATTACCAAATTATAGTAATCGATTAAATATACATTAATGAGTTTTTTACATTGTCTGTGATAATCAATTATTTGAGAAATTAATCGATTATCTATGTGTATCAGGAAACACAGGTCATCTAAAATAATCGATTACAAGATGACTAAATTGATTATTTTGTTCTTGACATTTTTCTAGAATCTTGATGAACACTTTAATCGATTATCTGGTTAAAATAATCGATTACATTGTCGAGATAATCGATTACAGTTAGTTAAGTCTATTTTTTATAAATAGAACAACTTGCACTGAGTTTTAAAAAAAAGAAAAATAAATACTTTGTGAAGTTTTTGTACAAGCACTTAGAAAATCACCTTCAAGAGTTCATAATACACAAAGGAAGAGGGAGATTAGAAAATCAAAAAGATTCTAAGAGTCATGGGGTTTGTCATGTTATGAAGTCATTGTTTACATGATGCAAAGTTTTGTTCAAGCTTTCTGATTAGAGAAGTCATCAAGAAAGATCATTTGCATACATTCTCAGTCTGGTTAGATCATTCATTTTATTGAATTCACTGAGGAATGAGAGGTGATATCTTTCTTGAACTATAAGCTTGGTTATTGTTGATATTTGTGTTTATTTGTTGTTGAATTTTCTTATAACAAATTGTAATCTTTAAAGCTTTATCTAGAAAGGTTTCTAGAGGGAAGAACAGAGAGGGGATCTCTGGTTTTAGATCTTTTGAAAAATCTATAGGTTTAGATTTTGAATTTTACCTAGGGAAGGTAAGAAAGATCTATGTAAGCTTGTAAAGATATTATATTTGTTATAGTGGAACTCTGACCAAGTGTTGGTTAGAAGAAAACTGGATGTAGCCTCCAGGGTTGAGAGGTGGACCAGTATAAATCTTGTGTGTTTGAATATTTCTATTTATCTTCGTATTGTTCTTGAAGTATTAAGTTTTTGTTCATATTACAAGATTGGTCACAACATTAAAGTGGTTTGATTGGTTAAGGTGAAGTTTTTGATTAAGGAGAAAGGTTTTTTGAAATAGAAGGTGAAGAAATTGTTTTCTTAATTGTTTTTAAAATATACGATCCTTCTTGAAAGTCTTCCGCTGTAGCATTTTGAAAGGAAATTTTAAAAACTCTGAGGCAAAACCAATTCACCCCCCTCTTGGTTATTTGTACAAGTGTTCATTATATTTTTCAATTGGTATCAAGAGCTAGTTCTTGTAATTTGCTCAAGACCTTTTCAAAATCCTTGAAAATGAATGCTAATCAAATAACATTCAAGGAGGGAGCCTCATTGAATAGACCACCTTTGTTTGAAGGGGAACATTTTAACTTTTGGAAGAATAAAATGCAAATCTTTATCCAGTCAAATTACCCGGGTGCTTGGAATTGTATTGAGAAAGGTCCTTACATTCCAACCAAGACTGTTGATGGCAAAACAATACCAAAAGAATGGGATGAAATGTCAGAAATAGAAAAGAAAATGGTACAATATGATTTCAAAGCAAAAAATATGATAACTTCTGCTTTATCATCCGATGAGTTTTTCAGGACAGTTAGGTGCAAGAGTGCCAAAGAAATGTGGGAGTTACTTGAGGTTACATATGAAGGAACTGATGATGTGAGAAGATCAAGGAAGCACACTGTCATTCATGAATATGAAATGTTCAAAATGAGACATGACAAGAACATCTCACAGCTTCAAACAAGATTCACCCACATTGTAAATCACTTGCTTGGACTAGGAAAAACCTTCGATGTAGAAGAGCTGAACATCAAAATTCTCAAATGTCTAACAAGGGATTGCCAACCTAAAGTCACAGCCATAAAAGAATCAAAGGATCTATCACAAATGTCTATAGCCACTATGTTTGGTAAGCTTTTAGAATATGAGCTTGAATTATCTCAACTAACAAATGGTAAAGATGCAGAGAAAAGACATAAGAGTATTGCATTAAAGGTTGCACCTTCAAAGATTGAAAGAGAAGAAAATTCAAGTGAAGATGAAGATGATGAGAATGTGAATCTCATTGTAAGAAAGTTTTCCAAGTTTCTATGGAAGAACAAGGGCAGAAAGCAACCATTTCAAAAGAAAAGAAATGACAACACCAACAAGAACAACAACTCCTCCTCAATAACTTGCTTTGAATGTGGAAAGCAAGGTCATATAAAATCAGATTGTCCCTCATTATCAAAGAAGCTATAAGTTGAAAAGAGATCTAGAAGAGAAGGGAAGCCTAGAAAGGCTTACATTGTTTGGGAGGATAATGAATCAACAAGTTTTGAATCCTCCTCAGAAAAAGAAGTAGAAGCTCATCTATGCCTCACATCTACCATTTGTGAAGAAGAAGAGTCATCAAGTACAGAATCTGAGATAAACTCTGAATTCAATACAATAGTTGATGCTTTTCATGAGATGCATAATGAAGCTAAAAGATTAGCTATAGCTAACAACAAACTTAAGGGTGACTTAAGATGGCATGTTTCCAAACTTGCTAAATTGCAAGAAAATATTTGTAAACTGAATGAAGAACATGACAAGCTTCTTTCAAGTTACAAGGAATATGGATGTACATGCTTCTTAGCCACTTCTAAGGTTGATAAATACAATAAACTGCAGAAAGAATTTGATGAGTTTAAGATAACCAAAGCTAGAGAAAATATGGATTTTCAAAGTTAAATTAGTTATTTGGTTGATTTGCTAAGGAAGTATTACAAAGGCAAATGTAACTTAGATGAAATGCTAAGTGTTCAAGAGTATGTTGGTGATACTTATGGATTGGGATACAAACATGGTGCTAGAACTCAAAATAAGCTTGTGTTTGTACCTCATAAACATAAGTACCATAGGCAGTATAATCAACCAATTTCTTATCATAGATTTTTTCATGCTAACTCATCAAAATCTCCAACTTGCAATTATTATATGTTAAAAGGTCATACATCTTATAAGTGCTATGCTAGAAGGTTTTATGTTCCAAATGGAGATTGCATATGGATTGAGAAAAGAAAGAAAGCAACTAACCCCTTTGGACCCAACTCAAATTGGGGACCCTTCTTCTCTACTTAACTTGATTTGTGCAGATGTGTCTTAGAGCAAAATCATCAATTTGGTATCTAGATAGTGGATGCTCTAGACACATGACCGGAGACATATCCATGCTCCCAGATGTAATTCTAGAAGAAAGAGGATATGTTACATATGGGGATAATAACAAAGGCAAAATAATTGGGCAAAAAAATATTGGAGATAGCTTGTCTACAAAAATCAAGGATGTGCTTTATGTTGAAGGGTTGAAACACAATTTACTTAGCATAAGTCAATTGTGTGATAAAGGTTTCAAAGTCACCTTTAACAATGAGACTTGCTTGATACATGATGGTAAATGTAACACCCCGTAGGCCTCCGGTGCGTTATCATTAACAATATCAGATTAGCGCCTCATAAACATTAATTAACACTCAACGGAAGCATAGAATTGTTTTTCTTGATTCATTATGTATGGAATAACATAAATTAAAGCGAGCATTCATATAAGGCACATAAATCATGCCCCTGCTGATCCAGTTTCTCATACATAACCATAAACAGATAAATAGACATTCACAATATACTCAGGAGGAAATTCATCTCATATCATATCATTAATAGT
Source organism: Glycine tomentella (assembly GCA_007407185.1). Taxonomy (NCBI): domain Eukaryota; kingdom Viridiplantae; phylum Streptophyta; class Magnoliopsida; order Fabales; family Fabaceae; genus Glycine; species Glycine tomentella. The sequence continues at coordinate 7,293 of PYAF01002881.1, forward strand.
TCTGTACATACATATACATCAGAGTTATCACCACACCGTGGCAATACAAAAGAATAACTGCCCTCACTGAGGGTCTACAGAACTATACATCTCAGGTGTACACATGCACATCCCTTCTCAAGGGTACAAAACATAATCAAAATAAAACTGAGCCCTCAGCTCTCCCTGCTGCTCCTCAGTCAAGCAGCTCAAGTCTCTACTGGGGCCTCCTGCCCTGAGACTGCTCTCCTCTTCCAAAAGAGTCCCCTGAAATCATAAATCCCCACACGGGGTGAGATACAAATCTCAGTAAGCTCAAGGTCCTTGGAGGAATCTCCTCCACCCTGGCCCACTTTCATAACACATACATCAGGCAATCACAAGCAAATGGCCCACTGGCCTGGTCCTATGGCCCTCATAACAATATATCAAACATCTAAACATGGTGGAGCTACCTCAACGCCTAAATCAGCAAACATGGTGGAGCTACCTCAACGCCTATCTCAGTGTGAGACCAGAAACTCACACCTATGCCATCCCATTGGGTGCTAACCCTTCGCATGGATTCACGTATATGGTACCTCTGAGAGTAGAAGGAGCTACCTCAATTTCTCTCCCCATGGTCTGTGGGAACCAATTCCCTGGGAGCTACCTCAACCATGAGCCAACCATACTAGGAGGAAACCACCATCTCCTAGGGAGGTCCATATCTATCTATTGGCCAATAGATCTATCACAATCAAAGCACTGAATCACAAGCACAGATGCACACATATATCATTATGAGAATGCAACTACCAATGCATGCATCATGGAATGACCACCACTCCCCCGGAGTGTGGTGTGGCACACAAGATGGGAAATCATCCCCAGGGACACTGAACTTACCTGGCAAGGTATCACTCTGCAATCCTGTCCCTGCTCTGTGGCTTCCGCCACTGACACCCTCAGTGTCAAGCCCTATTCAAGGCATATATCCATATCAAAACCAATTCAACAGGCATTCATTCACAGGACATATCGTATCAGAAATCCCCTATCCTAGGGTTCAATCAATCGCAGCCCACACTAGGCTTCTCACAGACCACACAAGGTCCATCAAAGCTCACATCAGAGCAATTGAGTCACCACAGAGACTCAATGTACAACACATACCTGAGCTATGGCTAACAATAGCCCATAATTCAATATATCTCTGGAACAGTCTAAACCTCAACCAAGGCACCGTTTAGTTAGCCTCTCAGGCTCAACACAAACTCAATCAAGGCTCATGCATGTCCAGAGAACAACAAGCGACTCATTCCACAGCCACACATGCATATCACAGAGCCAAGATTCAAAGTTCACCAAATCAAAAACTGAAAGCCAATCCTTCATCACTAGACCGTTATAAACAAGTTTCTCAACAGGACCCTGGGCTAATTCTAGCCCCAGCTCAGTATGGGTCACAATATCCAGAAAACCCCAAATTCAAAATCAACCGGAGAAACTTGAGTTTCTTACCTCAGTGGCGACCAGAAAAGCTGCAGGACTGCTTCCTCAAGCTCTGTTGTCCCTGCTGAGCTTTGATTCTTCACCAAACTCAAGTTTCAGAGGGTTCTCTGAGGGAATGGATTTTGCTCACAAAAGGAATTTCTAAGAAATAGGATGAAGGATTATAGCTTAATAGCCATTGGGAGGTGTTTAGGTCAAGAAAATAGGTCCTAGGAAGCTTGGGTTCACCTTTAATGGAGGTTGGGTTGTGGAGGAAGAAGAAAACTGTTTTTCTTCCTCTGAAAACGCGATTTGCCCTTTAATACTGGGCCTGCCCGAGCTCTGGCGCGATCCGCGCCTGCTCCAGCGCTATCCGTGCCACCATGGCGATGTATGTGGCACCACCTGCGCCATTCCCACGCCCCCAGCGCCAACTTCCAGAACCTTTGGCGCCACCCGCGCCACAGTGGCGCTATCCGCGACAACCTCCCCTGGCCTATGGCGCCGTCCGTGCCATACCTGGCGCTAACCGCGTGGAAAACCAGTGAAACTTGGTTTTCCAGACCACTTCCCGCGTCGTCCGCGCCAACCATGGTGCGACTCGCGTGGGCTGGAAAATACCTGGCGCCCCTCGAGCCAGATTGACGCCCTTGGCGTGGCATTCCAGTGGGTCTGGCGCCATCAGCGCTAGCCCTGGCGCTACCCGCGCCACACCCTTAACAGGGTTTTCTTCCAAAGTTCCCTGGCACTAGCAGCGCGGGATCTGGCGCCAGCCGCGCCATGATGACGGTCCTTACAAATGGCAAAGTGGCACACATTGGTAAGAGAAAGGGTAATATCTATGTCTTGTCTATTGACCATGCATTCATACATAAAACTGATTGCTTGATGAGTAAAATGAATGAAACATGGCTTTGGCATAGAAGAACATCACATATAAACATGCATCATCTCAACAAGCTAATTAGGAAAGACTTAGTAATTGGTGTACCTAAGCTTAAGTTTGAAAAGGACAAAATTTGTGAAGCATGTCAAAGAGGAAAGCAAACTAAAAACTCTTTTCAAAGTAAGAATATGATTTCTACTTCTAGACCTCTTGAATTGCTTCACATGGATTTATTTGGTCCCTCAAGAACCATGAGCTTAGGAGGAAACTGTTATGGACTTGTTATAGTTGATGATTACTCTAGATACACTTGGACATTGTTCTTAAGATCCAAAAGCCAAGCATTCTCAACTTTTAAGAAACTTGACAAGGTAATTCAAAATGAAAAGGGATGTAATATTGTTTCAATTAGAAGTGACCATGGTGGTGAATTCCAAAATGAACACTTTGAAAAGTTCTGTGAAGATTTTGGAATTAATCACAGTTTTTCAGCTCCAAGAACATCTCAACAAAATTACCTAAGCATTTTTGGGCAGATGCTATGAGTACAGTTTGTTAAACCCTTAATAGGATTCTCATAAGGCCAATTTTTAAAGAAAACTCCTTATGAAATCTATAAAGGGAGGAAACCAAACATCTCTCACTTTAAGGCATTTGGTTGTAAATGCTTTGTTTTAAACAATGGAAAATATAATCTTGGTAAGTTTGACTCAAAAGCTGATGAGGCTATCTTTCTAGGATACTCCTTACAAAGTAAAGCTTATAGGGTCTTTAACAAGAGAACCTTGTGTGTTGAAGAGTCTGTACATATGGTATGTGATGTAATTAACCCTTCTCAAGAAGAAGTTTTGAGTGATAATGATGCAGAAAATAAAGAAGAAAGACAGTAGCACATAGAAGCTAGAAAGCTGGAAGGAGAAGAAGCATTAGAAGATATAAATTAGGAAGCAGCCACACCAAGTCACAAAGATTGGAGAACATCAAGAGACTTATCATTGGACAATATAATTGGTGATGTATCAAAGGGAGTATCAACTAGATCTTCCTTAAGAAATATTTGTTGTACTATGGCTTTTGTTTCACAAATTGAACCTAATGATATTGAACAAGCCTTATTAGATGAACATCGGTTGATTGCTACACATGAAGAATTAAATCAGTTTAAAAGGAACAATGTTTGGGAACTGGTACCTAGAACTTCCACTCACACGCCTATTGGCACTAAGTGGGTATTTAGGAACAAGCTGGATGAAAGTGGCATTATAATTAGAAACAAAGCTAGATTGGTTGCAAAGGATTATGAAAGATAGGGCCTTGAAGCCCGAAGGCATGTGAGAAGAAAAACAAAATTTTTTCAAAGCGGAAACACACATACCATTCAAGAATCATTCTTTAGGACATAGATGTTACCTTGTTTATATTCAAAATTGATGATCAAGAATAGGCTTGAAGATACAAGCCCTCTAATGTTGATCCACACCACTTCTTGTCAAGACTCAAGAACACTTCTTGAATGCCACCAACAAACACCAAATGAGGCAAGCTAGGCGCACCAATGGAGAAGAAGAAGGTTAGGTTTTAAAGCGTTTTACTTATCTAAGAGACTCACCAATAGATGATATTGGTGGCTGAATTTTCAGCCAAAACTCACACAAAAGGGCACATGAAAAGGAGGAAGATAGATGGGGTTTTTCTCAAAAACCATTATTTTTGAACTATGATCACAAGAGTATATTTATAGAAGAGTTTTAGGTCATATTTTTAACCATAAAATTTTGATCATTAAGCATCTCACACGTGAAGAAAAGATAAAGTTGTTGTATTTCAAAAATTGCCAACAACCTTCTATCTTGTCTTCTTAAGACCAAGTCAATTACTTGGAATTTATTTTGTCAAATAATAATCAAATATCCAGCCGTATGATAAGCCTCTAATCAGCCCTCAAACTTCTTCCTAAAATCTAGCATATGATCATGATAAGATGCTAGTTGAATTCAAATTCAAATCTAGCTCTTATCTTCTCCTTTTGATATGAAACTATCTACTATAGTTAATTCATATTTAAATTCAAATATTTAAATTCAAAATTTAAATCATCAAATTTAAATATCAGATAATTAATTTAACTATTTAAATTAATTGATAATGTCTTGGACTATCCAAGCCCATTAACTCCATTCATGCGCCCCTTTCTCTTTAAGATAAGTTTCTAAACTCTTTCTTGGGCCAACAACCACTATTAAGCCCAAAACCTTTAATGCTATAATGTCATGACAATAAAGTGTTAGTGTGTGACCCATTAGGCCCAACATAGCTACTGACATAAATGAGTTTGGGCCCAACAAGGCCTCTACCCATTTAATGACAATACAGAGCACTAGCAATGCTTTGTTGCCCCAGAACTAGTTAGGTAAATGACAAGATCATCCTGTTAAATCTATTTGGTTTCCGTATGTATTTCCTTTCGTCTCGGTTACCTTCCCATAAAACCTAGGGTAAGGAAACGTATCAGCCCTTGCGGTCTAGGGTAAACTTTAATACAAAATAGGGAGTCTCCAATTTTACTAACTCTAAAGGCAAATCATCTCATGATTTCTTTTACTATGCATAGATTCCCAAGTCCCGTAAATATCATCCCAATTTCTCCGGTTTACAGATAACCTAATCTCTCACAGAGATTTGACGAATTCCTTCAGCTAGTCACCCTAGACTCGTGTTCTTTCAGGACATGCCCAAAGGTATACCTATGTGTCTCCATGTTTCAGGCAGACGAGGTATACAATCAAAGCATGTATTCTGTAACATCCCCAAAATTATAAAAATGTGATGATAATTGGATACAAGTATGTTTAGAGAAAAATAACTATATCACTCTTTCCATGATGTAGAAATTACTAGAAAACCCTTAAGATTAAAATTTCAAAAATGCCCTTCGACATTTTTGAAAATGACCAAAAATACCCCTAGGTTGAATGGCATAATTACCAAAATGCCCCTAGGCCAAAAATGCTCAAATAACTTTAGAAATTTTGTAGAAACTTGATGAAATTATAAAATACACTTAGCTGACTAAGTATCAACATATTTTGTGACACAAAACTCTAGAATAAAATTTCTACAAATTTTAGAAGAT
>PYAF01002881.1:34139-65178 GCA_007407185.1 Glycine tomentella
TTTCTGATTAAAGAAGTCATCAAGAAAGATCATTTGCATACATTCTCAGTCTGGTTAGATCATTCATTTTATTGAATTCACTGAGGAATGAGAGGTGATATCTTTCTTGAACTATAAGCTTGGTTATTGTTGATATTTGTGTTGTATTTGTTGTTGAATGTTCTTATAACAAATTGTAATCTTTAAAGCTTTATCTAGAGAGGTTTCTAAAGGGAAGAACAGAGAGGGGATCTCTGGTTCTAGATCTTTTGAAAAATCTATAGGTTTAGATTTTGAATTTTACCTAGGGAGGGTAAGAGAGATTTTTGTAAGCTTGTAAAGATATTATATTTGTTATAGTGGAACTCTGACCAAGTGTTGGTTAGAAGAAAACTGGATGTAGCCTCCAGGGTTGAGAGATGAACCAGTATAAATCTTGTGTGTTTGAATATTTCTGTTTATCTTCATATTGTTCTTAAAGTATTAAGTTTTTGTTCATATTACAAGATTGGTCACGGCACTAAAGTGGTTTGATTGGTTAAGGTGAAGTTTTTGGTTAAGGAAAAAGTTTTTGTGAAATAGAAGGTGAAGAAATTGTTTTCTTAATTGTTTTTAAAAGATACGATCCTTCTTGAAAGTCTTCCGCTGTAGCATTTTGAAAGGAAATTTTAAAAACTCTGAGGTAAAACCAATTCACCCCCTCTTGGTTATTTGTACAAGTGTTCATTATATTTTTCAAAAAACTCTCTAGAGTAATCAATTACTACCACGAATTAATCGATTACCTGAGTTTCAAAGGTATACCTCGCCCTGGAATAATTGATTACAAGGGTTTCATAATCGGTTACTTCTATCATTTCTGCAACTCTGCACAGCTTTCAATGAAAAATCCGAAACCTTATCTCTAAATTCAAATTCAAATTATGATTCAGTGAACCCAAACATCATTGGGTTCATTATATGTAGTTATTCTAATTTGAAAATTCAAATTTTAAACTTGATATGGCTCTATAAATTCAAAATCCAGGAGCCTAACTCCTCAAACCAGAAATCAATTCTCCTTCCTTAGCAAAATTCTCCAGCTTTTCCTATCCACTTCTTCTTCTCCATTACTTAAATTCTGCCTATCCTTATTTCGAAATTTCTGTCTCTTCACCATGTCTCAGCCATCTGGCTCCAAGAAACAGAAAACCAACAAAAGAAAAGCCAACCAAAGTTCTAAGACTACTGAGAACAGGTTAGATACCTGGTTCTCCACTGAGGCTGAAAGGAACAACTACATGCAGTTCCATGCCACAAAGCTTGTTCTGCCTACTAAATATCTAGACCTTAACTGGTTTGTCTCTGAGGAATTCAATTTCCCTGAGATGTTGCAAGCACAAGGACTGACCAAATTGCTGGAGATGAAGCATATTTATTACCCTAAATTGCTAAAAGTATTTTATACTTGTACCAAGGCTAGAATGGATGGTATTCTCCGCTCCAAAGTAAATGGACTATGGTGATTGATGACACTGTGTGGAATGCAGTGGCAAGTATCACTTTTGGAGGTGTCCAAAGGTTTGAAGAAGAAATTGGTGGTTACTCAAAGATGAATACCTATAGAGGTATGTTGCTGGATCCTTCACTACATCATCCCATACATCCTAACACCTAGATCAACCAACCATGCTCAGATCACTGATGATGATCTTCAACTGGTGTATGGGATGAAAACTAGAACTCAAATCAATTGGGTTCTGGCTATTAAAGAAACTATGTTGAAGGTAAAAAGGCTATTGAGCTATCAATTTCCATATGTTGTCATGATCTCAAGGTTTATTGACTACTTTGAGATTGATGTGACTAATGAGATTATAGACAACACCACCAACATAACCAACCTCATCTCCAAGAAGCATCTCTCAAAGCTTGGAATGATGCACACTCCTAATGGGTGGATCATGACTAGAGCTCAAGCTCCTGCAGGGATTGTTGGAGAAGGCCAAGAAGCTGATGAGGATGAAGATGTTGAAGCTGGACCTACTGAGCAGCAGTGGAGTCCTTTTGAATCTCTCATGGTTCAAAAGATGGATGTTATGATAGCTTTGCATCATGAACATTCAACTGAAGTTCATTCCTCTCTAGAAGACATTACCACTAGACTAAGCAACATAGAGACTAGGATGAGTCTCAAGGACTTTGATGATCTTTAGCTTAGTGATTGTCTTATTCAGTTTCTAGTTATGTTGCTTTTCTTTTCTCATATTCTACTTTTATCTCTATTGATTTACCTTCATGTATGCACCTTTAGTCATTGAATTAATAAAATTGCTCTTATGTTTTTCTGATCTTTCTTTGCTTATTTCACAATTATTGTATATTTGTCTTTGATAAGCCAAAAGGGGGAGAAAAATATATAAATACAGGATGTGAGGGGGAGTAAAATAATATAAGGGGAGAAACATAACTGAACATTTGCTCTGATTAATCTGAACATAACAATTGCTCTTAATCTGAAATGATATGAAATTACATAAGAAAGAGGAAGCAATAAAAATGATTATGGATGTGTATAGTTTATGTAAAGTATACTTGACACTCGGTCTTGGCTAGAAGCTGATTCTTTTTCAGGTATCAAGTAAAAGCTCCTGGAAACTCTTTCCTAAAAGAATACTAAGGATCAAGATGTTCAATTAAAGTTTGGCATGATCAAAGACAAAAAGGGGAGATTGTTAGACTCACGGGAATATTTAGGCTTTGAAATATTTAGGCTTTTACATGCCAATTCAAATTGAATGGCATTTGTAATTTGTGTATGTCTATGATCAATCCTATGATCCATTGCATTGCATAAAACTCATCCATGTGTTTGCATTCATGTTTTCACAAAAGCATACGTTTCATAAAAAAACATTTATGAAATACAAGGTTTTCATGAATGCATAAAAAGCCAAGTGTTCTATGTTTTAAGTTTTGGAAAAATAATTTCTCATTGGTTTAATCGATTACCGACAAGTGGTAATCTATTACACGAGAACTAAGAACATTTTTAATCGATTATGAGATTGTGATAATCGATTACACAGTACAAAATCACAGAATGGACTTCCTGTGATAATCAATTACAACATGATGGTAATTGATTACTTGGCAGGTATTTTGAATAAGACTTCCTGTGATAATCGATTACATTGCAATTTAATCGATTATATTGTTCATAAGTATTTTCTAGAAAGCTCAAGAACACTTTAATCGATTATATAAGTGATTTAATCGATTACATTGTTCATAAGTCTCTCAAGAACACTTTAATTGATTACATAAGTGATTTAATCGATTACTAACAGTTATAATAGTTTTGTCTATAAATAAAAACACCTTGTTTTAACTGAATACAATGAAAATAACAACGAATTTCATAACATTTCTGAAGAGAGAAAAGATACTACGAGCTACTCAGTGTTTAACCCACAAATCCTCCATCTTCATGAAACCTTGAGAGGATTTCTTTTTGGGCAACTTTCTATAAAACAACTTGGAGAGAATGTTCTGAAATTGTTTTCATTCAACCTTGATTCAATTTTGGTAATCATTTGCATTCATCTATAGTGGATCATCAAGTTGTTTCTCTCCATACTACTTTGATTGTAATTCTTTTTAGAAATTCAGTTTTGTGTAACTAGTGCAATAGATTTCTTAAAGCTTGTCTAGAATAGGTTTTTCTAGAAGGAAGAGTAGAGAAGGATTTTCTCTATGTCTTGATCACAAAGAGTCTAAGGGAGTTAGATTTTTTGTTCTTAATTTAGGTTTGATTGAGAGTGATTGTATAAGCTTGTAAGAAACAAGATTGCTAATAGTTGAAATCTAACTAGTTGGTTAGGAAAACTAGATGTAGCTTCTCTAGGTTGAGAAGTGAACCAGTATAAATCTTGGTATTGATTACTTCTTCTTTATCTTTTCTTGTGGTTATTAATTGTCATTTATTGGTATAACTTTTCATAATCAACAAAAACATTTTTGTTGTTATGACATTCTTTAAAGATTGGAGTTTGATTGATTGAAAGTGTTCAATAGTTGTTTTGTGATACGATCCCTTTCTACTCTAATTGTTAAAGAAATTTTAATTGACCCAGAACAACCAATTCACCCCCCACTTTGTTCTCATGTGCTGTTCATACTATTTTCAATGGCCTCTATCCAAACAAGCCCTAACCAAAAATCTTAATTTTTCTTATAGAACAAACTTTGGTTAGTAGTTCTTACTAGATATCATAAGGTCCTTTTAATAGGTTTGAGATGTGACTCTCACAGATCAGACTGAAATCTAGCACACAAACATATATTGTACATCATATCAAGTCTACTAGCAATCAGATACAAAAGTGAACCAATCATACATTTGTAGATTGTCTGATCTACTAGTTTACCTGATTTGTTTTTATTCAAAGGATTGAAAGCATGCATGAGAGTTTTCATTGGTTTAGCACCTTCCATCTAGAACTTTTTTCAAAAGTTCCTTAATGTATTTATGTTAGTATATATATACACACACCTTTGCTTTATTGCTTGATCTGAAGGCCCAAAAAGAACTTGAGTTCTCTCATCATGCTTATTTCAAACTCACTCTTCATCAAATCAGAGAAGTCCTTGCACAAATATTCATTAATAGTTCCAAAGATAATATCATCTACATATATTTGAACTATAATGAGATCCTTGTCAACTTCTCTTCTGAAAAGAGTTGTGTCTATTTTTCCTCTCATAAAACCTTTTTCTAAAAGAAAGGAGCTCAGTTTGTCATACCAAGCACGAGATTCCTATTTCAAACCATATAGAGCCTTTTTAAGTTTGAAAACATGGTGTGTGATCATCAAAACTAGGAGTTTGTTTGACATACACTTCATCTTTTAATAAACCCATTTAAAAAAGAACTTTTAACATTCATTTGAAAAAGATTTAGGTTTTTATTAGTAGAAAAAACTAACATGATTTTATAGCTTCAAGACTAGTAAATGAGCAAAGGTTTTAGTGAAGTCTATACCTTTCTGTTGGTTATAGCCTTGAGCTATTAACTAGCTTTGTTTCTTACCACTTTAACTTGTTCATCCAGTTTTATTTCTGAAAACCCATCTTGTTCCAATGATGTTTTTGTTTTTAGGCTTAGGAACAGGTGTCCATACATCATTTCTGGTAAACTAGTGAAATTCTTCTTCCATTGCAATGATCTAGTCATCATCTGCTAAAGCTTTATCTATTGTCTTAGGCTCTATTTATGATACAAGAGCACAATACACATGATCCTTGAATGATAATTTGGTTCTATCTTCTGCAGTCGGATCTCCAATGTTATAATCTTGTGGATGATAATGAACAAATTTTTAGTCCTTCATTTGAGGTTGTTATTCGGAAGATCCTTTAGTCTAAGGAAGAATTTCATCAGACTATTTGACTTCATCTTCTTTAGGTGTGACAAATGGACTGATCTCCATATCTACAAAATCATCCTCAAGAGCTTATAGCCTCCTATCAGACGTTAGTCCATCATTGAATTTAACATGGATGGATTCTTCTACAACTGAAGTCCTCATGTTGAAAATTTTGTAGCCTTTAGATGTATCAAAATACCCAAGGAAGATTCCTTTATCCACCTTTGAATCAAACATAATAAGTTGATCTTTGGTGTTAAGAATAAAACACTCACATCCGAATGAATTAAAGATGAAATATTGGGTCTTCTTCCTCTCCATAATTCATAAGGAGTTTTTTTTTAATCAAAGGTCTAATCAATATTTTGTTCTTTAAATAGCAAGTTGTGTTTGTTGCTTCTTCCCATAAGTGTTTAGGGAGTGAGTTCTCACATAACATGGTTCTAGCCATTTCCTACAGAGTTCTATTTTTTCTTTCAAGTGCCCCATTGCTGAGGAGTTCTCAGTGAAGATAACTTATGAAAAATACCATTCTTTTCACAGAAAGATCTGAACTTAGCATTCTCAAACTCATCCCCATGGTCACTTTTGATAAAAGAGATACAAAACCCTTTTTCATTTTGAACTCTTTTTTCAAAGACCTTAAAAGACTCACGTTTATGTGCAATGAAGTATATCCATGTATACCTAGAATAATCATCAACTATGACAAAGTCATATTTCTTCTCTCCTAGACTTAACATTTTAGTAGGTCTAAATAGTCCATGTGCAACGGTTGTAACAGTTTGGAAATGGAAACAACATCTTTAGATTTTAAAAAAGTTTTGATATGTTTCCCTTGCTGGCATGCTTTGCAAAGAAGATGGGTTTTTCAATAAATCTTAGGTAGTCCTTTTAATAAATCCTTTTTGGATAATTTTGAAATATGTTTTAAATTGGCATGCCCAAGTTTTTTGTGCCAAATCCATCTCTCATCTTCTTTGGATAGCATACATGTCTGTTTGCTATGATCTATCAAATCTATCTCATACAGATTGTTGTGTTGCTGGGCAGTGAAAAAGGACTTGTCATCTTTTGTCTTGCCTATGCATTTGTCTTTGTTTAAGGACACAATATAACCGTTGTCACAAAATTGAATTATGCTAAGCAGGTTATACTTTAGACCTTCAACATATAAGACGTGTCTATGAAGGCTAGAGAAGGAATACCAATTTTACCTATGCCAGTAATCTTTTTTTCCATGCCTCTAAAGGCAATTACTCCTCCTCTAAAGGGCTTTAGGTCGAGGAAGATAGAACTTTCCCCCGTCATGTCTCGTGAGCATCCACTGTCCACGTACCAACTTAAACCCTGGCCTTTTCCTACCATGGAAATCTGCAACAGGAACAGTATGAGATTTTGGTACCCAAATATTTTTGGGTCTAGCAACATTAGTACCCTTGGACATATGCTTATTCTTATGGATACATTTGGACTTGGAGTGTCCAAATTTACCAAAGAAGTTACATTTGTTTGACTCAGACTGTGACTTGGAGAATGAAACTCCTTTTTCTAGACCTAATCTAGACTTATCATGTAGGTTTTTATGGGATTTTAAAAGCATGGTCAAGGTGTTAGTACTTTCCAAAAACTTCCCAAAGTTCTTTGTAAGACATGCTACTTCCTCTCTTAGTTTCTCAAATACAGAGGATTCGTCTGTCTTAGTGGTCTGACTGAGACTCTTTTCCAGAGTTTGGATTTTTTCCAGATCTTCATTTGATTTATTCAGTTCATTGTTTTTACAAACAAATGATTTACATTTTCTTTATAGTTTTTCCATTGAAGTGAAATCATATGATAGTTTTGAAGAAGAACATCATAAGACATATCTTCTTCATATCATCTAATGAAGAATGGGGAGAAGTATCAAATTCAGAGCAGGACTTTACCTCAGTCTTTTTTTATCCGTAGGAATTGAACACTGTACCAAGGGATTCACAATACTTAAGGGATTCACAATACTTACACACCCTGCTTAACCAACTGAGCTAGACCCTTTGGTGACTTTACCTGAGTCTTTTCGTCTGTATCAGTCATTTTATAATAAATCTACCTTAAATTTATTATTATAAATTTATATGGATAATCTTATCTTTAGTATATTTTCATGATTGTAAATAGGGATGTTTCGCGGTGTAGTTTTGTTTGGTTCAGTTTTTAAAAGAAGAGTAATTCGAACCAAACATAAAATTAAGATGCGGTTCAATTTGATTTGGTTTGAATATATCACCAAACCCAAACCAAACCAATCTTTTACAATTTGTTTCAGTTCAGTTTTGCGGTTTTTTTATTTTTTTAATCTATTATCACAATTTAATTTTTATTAACTAAACTTACATAATTATTATACTATATTATTTTAAAAATAAATTTTATTTTTTATTTAATTTTGTTGAACATATTTTAGTTAACAATTATTATTTTTACTTCTAGTTAACATTAACATAAAATGATATTACCAATTGTTTTTCTTAACATAATAGTAATTTGTGCATTACTTAATATTTTACACTATTTTTTAATAGTATTGTATATCTTTTTTAACATATGAAATAAAATATATATATATATATATATAGATTGATTAAAAAACAAAGGAAAAATAAATTATTTAATATTTATTATTAATTAATACAAACAATTAATATATTTATAATATGTAATTTTTTCGGTTAAATATGATTTTCTATATTAACATCAGAAAATCAAATAAAAAAAATACGCGACTTTATGGATTTTTTGTTTTTGTTGTTTTGGTATTTTTTGGTTAGTTTGGTGCTTTATATGAATGGTTTGGTTGAGACTTTGACCAAAGTGCCACACCCCAAAAAAAAAAAATTCACCTAAATGCCACACCAATAGTGATTTTTACCAGACTGCCATGTGGCGTAATTCGCCACCCCCTCCAGTGAAATACGTATGGTGACGTGGCATACATCTGGAGGCCACGTAATTCGTTACAAGTCCCAACAAATTACGTGGTCAAAACTGTCAGCGAGATGTCAGAAGTGTCAGGACATGTGGCAGCTGAGCAGTAATTCGCTAGAAGGTACAACGAATTCCGTGTCATTTTTCGCCAGAGAGTCTAGCGAAATAAAGACATGTGGCACTCTGTGTAATATCTCTAATTTAAACAAAGGTAATTTGGGTGGTATTTACTTAATCAAACGGATTAACGAAAGGAAGGGCAATTTGGTCTTTGCAAGAGGTAAGGGTGTAATAAGTAATTGCTGAGTGCACCCCCTATTTCTTGTTATAAACATGCTGACCACATTTTCTCCCATTTTCTTCTCCTTTCTTCTTCTCTAGTTTTCTCCTCCACTCCCAAGCTCTTTTCTAGCCACTTCCACTTGATTAGTGGCTGAAATCACTAAGCAAGCAAGGAAGAAAGCTCTTTTCCTTGTTCTTTGTTGTTATTGAGCTTTAGTGGTGAGTGATTTAAGGAAAAGAGTGAATCTTAAATCTGCCCACCACCGTTCGGAGCCGTTGGACCGCGATTGGAAGCCATAGAGTGCTGGTCCACCCTCCAATTTGGTCATTTGAACTATAAGGTTTGTAATCTCCTTCTATTTCTCCTTGATTCTTGAGGTTAGGGTTAGGGTTGGAGTGAGATTGATAAATGTTGAGGATTGGGAGGGTGAGACAATTTTGAAGTCTGATTTGGAGTGTGTAGAAGTTGATTTTAAGTTGAAATGGTGTTCCATGCATGTATCATACAAGCATGTTCATGACAGCCAAGAACACCAATCTGGTCAGCTCTGGTTTTTTGTGCATAACAGGAGCTATCGGTGTCTAAATGGTCTAAAATTAGTGCCATTTGAAAGCTAAGAGAGTTAGGTATATTCTGGAATTTTCGTGCTATTTTTGGAGGTCCTTAGAATTTATGGTGCAGAGTTATATTAGGCTGTTTAACTCTGTTTTTAGCAGATTTTTCTGCTGCAGAGGTCAATCTTGCAGAAATGATAAATCAGTCTAGGATGATCGAAATTGAGTGATTTCAGTGGAAATAGAAAGATGGGTATCTGTACTTTATACCTGTAAAAATTAAGGTCATTTGGATGAGTAATCTGCTGTTGGCTGTCGTTTAAAAATGGCTGTTTGGGCTGGTATGTTGCTGTCAGCACTGTTTTAGTGCGTGTCAGTTCTGGTATTTTGATTGCTACAGAGGCTGTGGTTTATGGAATTGGATGAAATCAATTATTTGAAAGATGAGAGATAGATCTAGATGACTCTAAATTCCCTTGATTTTAGGAGCTTCCTACAGGGATTTATGAATTTTCGAAGTTGGTACAAAATCTGCATAATTTTTATGCAGAAAATTCTGTTTCCATATGTTTAGGTATAATTAAATGCTTATACGGATAGGATGATTGTTGATTCATGTTTGTGTGCCTTTGTATAGGGCGTTACACTGAGGGTGTCAGTGGCGGAGGCCACAGTTCACGGATTGAACAACAGAGCACGACTTTGCCAGGTAAGCTCTTTGTTCTTAGGAGTGTTTCCCATTGACTGTGCTCCACCATACTCCAAGAGAGTGATGGTCATTGTATGCCATGATGCATGTGTATTGAGATGGTGTGTTACTGCTTTTATTGAGAACATGTATATGATGTACACTGCGATGATATGTTATGTGATTGATGTGGTTCTCTGGCCAGTAAAATAGATTACTATGGACTCCAATTGGAAATGTGCCCTTAAGTGGATGATCTTCCCTCGGAAGTGTCATAGACGTCCAAGTAAGTCCTGAGAGAATGTGCCCTTAAGTGGATGATCTTTCTCAGGCATTGGCATGAAGTCCTGAGGGAATGTGCCCTTCAGTGGATGATCTTCCTCAGGCAATGTTATACATGTATATATATATTGTTACACCTGTGATGTGATATACATGTGATATGAGAGCCGTGATGGTTGATTATGTGTGTGTTGCCAATTTTAATACTATGTGCCATGGAAGTGAACTAGGGGGAGGAAAGACCTCCAAGAACCCTGAATTTACTGAGATCTGTATCTCACCCTGTGTGTGGGGCTTATGTTTTATAGGTGATGCTCAGCGAGCGGATGATGGATCTCAGGGCAAGAGGCCCGAGTTCTGATATGGTTCTGTGGGAACCTTAGGCTTATACTTTGAGAGCATGTTGGCTCTTTTCTTTTGGTTATGCCTGTATTTTGCACCCCGGAAGGGATGATGCATAGTTAGTGTGTTTTTTTTTTTGTATATGTGGTATACATCTGAGAGATATTGATGTATTATGAGAGGACAGGGTATATGATACCGTATTTTGTACCGCCATTATTTTGATACATTTATATGGCTTATTTTGGTTCTCTGGTTGTATAAAACGTGTATTTACTATACATAATGTAAAGATGTTTTGTGATGATGTTTGATGACGTCATTTTGTTTATCGCTTCCGAATTGATTAGTTTTAAATTAATTGCTGCGCTTAACATCCATAAAAAAATGTTAATGAACCGGATGCATACGGGGCGTTACACTCTGGTAGTAATTCGCTGTCAAGGCCAACAAAATAGGCCTCCTAATTTGCTACCCAACCCAACGAAATACTACCATACCCGCCATCTACATATACCCACCCCCAGCATTTGTATCTCGTCCGACATTCATTTCATTTGAGAGTATATTTTGTTGAAGTAGTGTATATTTTTTAGAGTATTTGCAAAATGAGTGATAGTAGAAATGGTTTGATCACCATTGTATACTATGGTCAAGTATTTGAAGGAGAAAGCAAGATGTTTCGTATGCCTCCAGGATGCAGCTATTATGATTTGATGAAAATCATATATAAGAAATTGAGATTACAACGGGGTCAGTCTGTATCTCGATTGAGTGCTCGATGTGCATCCGGCAACCCAGTGCAGTGGGTTGGTGTGGATGTCGTAGATGATGACGATGTAACCTTAGTTTCAGACGCATGCAAATCCGACGGAGGAGACCCCAGGTTTATAGAATTGTATGCGAAGTAAACTGTGGTGGATAGTCAAGCAGTCAAAATTTTGTAAGAAACAGTGGTTCGATTGACCTTAATATAGAGCCAATGGTGAAATCCGAAGATAGAGAAGTATCATCGTCACGACCGCCAGCAACGGAACCAACACAACAAATTGATTCAGAAGATACAGAAATGGTGTCGGCCCAGCAGCCAAATTTGTCCAAGGACAGTTCGGAGGACGAGGTTGATGAAGGAGTTGTTCCAGATACTTACTCATCGAATATGGACGTAGACGGTGATTTCGATCGTGCTTTTGCTATTCCTTCGCTGGGCATTGTCGGAATGCAAGCTTCGCTTCCGTTTCCAGGTATGGATGCAAAACTGTCGGTTACATAGTAGTCTTAAAATGATTGGCAGTTTAATATAACAATGTGTTTAATGTTTCATTATACAGGAGAGACCAATGTACAATTTTGGTCTAACATAAGGCATTACACGAATATTAATTGGGCACACCCAGATGAGGAATTAGATGACATGCAAGGAGTCCAAATACCTAACTGGGAGATGGGCCAAAAGCAATACAAAGGTCAGGTGTTTCAAAACAAGTTCAATGTGCAAATCACAATAAAGCAATACTGCATGGCCGAGCATCGCACAACCGTAGTTGCAAAAAGTGATACGAAAAGGCTTATAATGGTTTGTGAAAATCATAATGAGGGTTGTGCATGGAGGATAAGGGCATACGAAAAAAAGGGTGTCACGGAATTGATTGTAGGCGTATGGAACAACCAACACACGTGCGTTACTCATAATCTCTCTCAAGATTACAAGCAACTTGACTTAAATTTCATATGTTTGGTGATCTTAGGTAATTCAAATTTGTTGTATTGGAGTCTATATCTTTTTCCTAAAGTAAGTAACATGTTATTGTCTAATGAAATGCAGAAATGATTAGGCAGGACCCCAGTGTTAAAATTGCGTTAATCCAGGAAAGGATTTCGACAATGCTCGGATTTCATATTTCATACAGGAAGGCATGGAAGGTAAAGAAAAAGGCTATTGTGAAGGTCTTCAGGGATTGGGATGAATCGTACGCTTTCCTGCCAAGGTGGTTGGGTTACATGCTAAATTTTGCTCAAGGGTCTGCCTTTAAGCTGGAAACGATGGATCATTTTGTTGATGGACTACTGGATCGGAGTGCAAGGCCTTTAACAGGGTGTTTTGGACATTTAAGCAATTTTGTGATGTTTTTAACTATTGCAAGCCCGTTATCAGCATCGACGGTACCCATTTGTATGGGAAATATCGTGGCACATTGCTGATTGCAACATCAGTTAATGCCAACAATTACATCTTCCAATTGCATTTGCGGTTGTTTCCACCGAGAATATTGACAATTGGTCGTGGTTTTTGGCACTAATCCGTATTCATGTGACGCAGAAAGACGGAATATGTCTTATTTCCAATCGGCATACGGGCATTATCGTGACGGTGAACAATGTAGAACTCGGATGGCAACCACCCAGGGCATACCATGTTTTTTGCATTCGACATTTGGCGAGCAATTTCAATCACAAGTTCAAGAATACGATGTTGAAGAAACAATTGAAGAAGTTAGGTAAGCAATATTATACATGCACATGTTCCGCAACCTCAGTATCCCCTGATATTTACGTGTTATCTGTATTTGTAGGTTACACTACTTGCCGGTTAGATTTTGATGTCGGCTTAGTCCAATTTAAAGAAGCAAGTCCTCAAATAGCTGCGTGGATTAAGCGAATCCCAAAGGAGAAGTGGAGTCTAGCTTACGATGAGGGATGAAGGTTTGGTCATATGACAACTAATCTATTTGAGGTTTTCAACAAGGTACTGAAAGGCGCCAAAAACCTTCCTATCACGTCACTTGTCTGGTTCACATACGCTCGGCTAGTTTCATATTTCTTGCAACATCGGCAAGAGGCACGTGAAGAGTTAGCGAGAGGCAATCAATTTGCTAAAGTTGCATGGAAAAAATATTTGACGAGGATAGATAAATCCGTGACACATTCAGTAATTGCTTACGATGCACTATACACAAGATTTGAGGTGCCAGAGTCCTACAACATACGTACTCATCAGGGAGGGAAGAAATGGTGGGTGGCGCTATCAGAAAGACAATGTCAGTGTGGTGAGTTCACTGCAATGAGGTTCCCTTGTAGTCATGTAGTTGCAGCTTGCCGGTCGATGCCACTCAATATATAGACCCTGTGTATAGTATCGCGTATCAATCTCAAGTGTATTCAGCCTTGTGGTATCTAATTGGAAATGAGGACTCCATACCACCTACTGGACAATGACCAATCATCCCAGATGTTTCGTTAAGACGCAAAAGAGGACAGCCTAAGTCTACACGCATTCACAACGAAATGGACTCGTGGAAAGGATTGAGCAATCGAACAAAATGTGGTTATTGTAAGGTGGTTGGTCACAATAGGTGGAATTGTCCTTCACGGTTCCAGGATCATTGATCATTGATCATTGATGTGTATGTGTGAAATGTATGTCAATTTTTTAGTTAATATGTTTCAAATCATACAACAATTACGGTAAACAACATTTGTCTATATGTAAACGAATAACGCAATCATCGATTAATAAACAAAAAGTAGTAAAACATTCGTTCGAACTAAAACACTGCACTGATAACCCGATGTTGTATCGCTTCAAAACAATTAAACTACGCTAATTCTGTAGCAAAGGATTAACCTAGGTCAACTTAGAGACACGATCAATATGGTTCCAACTTCAATTCACAAATAAACAGTTAGGGATTTTTGTCAAACAGTTTGCATGTGTTCAATAATAATTGTAGAATTGCAGAAAAATGTATAAACTAATGCGAATTGACAAGAGGTAATATAAAATAGATTAAAGAGCATCAATCCAATTCACCAACCAAGCAATGATAATTATCATAATTCTCAGATAATGATTATGTTATGAAAGTTCATTCAATTTCATTAGAAGCAGTTCAATCGAAGTAACTCCTAAATTAATTGAAATCACAACCTAATTGAAATATCATTCAACTAATCTGTGATTAAAATTCGAAATTAGGAAATGAATCTATAACCTAATCCATTTTCAATCTTAAGCACATTCATAATCATGAAAACTGAATAGATGATTGAAGAAGAAAGTGAACATTCACACAGAATTTAAAATACTAAACCAGAACTTAAATTCCCATTTGCTTGGACTAGATCCTTGGATTGATTGATTGTTTAGCCTCTCATGATCATCATCAATGAAAGCCCCACGAAATTGGTGCACAAAAATGGAAGAACAGAAAACGAAAATGAAGAACAGTTGAGAGAAAATAAGAGAAAGGGTTTTAATACTGGAAATTTCTAAAGTGTAATGTAAATTCTGTTTTTGCTAAAATGTAATGTCCTATTTTTACTCACTAATTCACTAGCATATAGTGACTAAGTCAGAAGGAAAGAATGGACCATGAACAAGCCCATCTACTCTAATTAATTATGCTATTTACACCAATAAAAATCCAACTCGCAGCCCAGAATTCAAATGCACTGGTTCTGACTTCCAAGCCTAAAATGACCCTCCAAATGATAGAATTGGACTCGGCTTATCTCTGACAAACTTGTAGATCTTTTTCCTTATCTTTCCAAGGACTACTCATATGCTCCATTTGGAGTTTTGTAGAGTTTTGTAGGTCCTACAAAAGGAAGATAGGTCAAGTGAGTATAAAATCCAAAAATAAGCAACAAATAGCAATTAAGCGAATTTGCTTGCCTAAGACAAAAATTGAATAAAAATGAGAAAATAAAATTCAAAGAGAAGTCAAATAAGCTAAGAAGAATAGAAAAATATTTAACTAAAAACACACAATCATGCACTAAAATAAACAAGCAATTCACAAAACATTTGTCCAAATTAAGAAATTGCATAAAAATAAAACAAACAACAAAACATAATATAACTTTCACTCAGTGATCGTCTACGTGGTCTCCATGATAACCCCCACATCGGCTCATATCATGCTGATACAGTGACAGATGACATCGATGACGTGCACCCCTCACTGGATTTCTCCTAATCAGTCGGTCAGGGTTGTTATCTGCATGATCGTCCTCGTCACCTTGCATTGCCGCCGCTAATAAATCAGAAACAGGGTCACCGAAACTGCCGGTTGCTGGGGATTGCATCTGATGTGTCGTGTGTGCAATGGGAGTCGTAAACCTAGCTCTGGCTCCAATGTCGGCTATGCAGGCCTATACATATCTGTAAAGCCCGATGGGGCATGCGAACTTGACCCACCTGCATACATAGGATACGATGGAAATGCAAACCCATGCTGCAGCATTGGCGACACTGTATACCATGGGGGTACTGCGATAGAGGAAAGGTGTCTGCCGTACTGCTAGACAATCCTGGTTGAAAGTGCAAGGGCCAGAAGTACTGCTGTGATGGTCCGGAAGGGTAACTGGGTGCGTAGAATATGCCTGCAGGACGAGGAGGCACATGTCCTACAATGACGGGTGTATCAACAACAGGAGGGGTTGCGTGGTGATGGGGCAACCCCTCGTGACGAGCACGTCTGTTAGTACGAACGACTGGTGGTGGAAGCTGGGTCTGACAACAAAAATGTGGAGCTGCGAAGTCTCTAGGATTTGTCACTCGACCCAAGTCATCACATGTATCTAGAAGCCTAAGTGCCTCATCATACACTGCTCATGTCAAATGGCCGCTGCTCATGAGACTCAGGCGATGCCATATGCACAATTGTCTCAGCATGATCAGTCTACATATTTAGTATTAGTAGGCATGCACAATAATTATTTAAATATTACAAAATAAAAATTTGATTAACATACTAACCACATGTGCATCGCACGCAGCTCTCCGAGTCATCCAGCGCCGTGTGACAGAGTAGTACCACTACATGTATTCACTATTAACTGATAAATAACAGTCTCGCCTCATAGGAGTTAGATCCTACAGGATAAGGGCATCTCTATTTGCCCATTGGGCAATGTAAAAAACATGGCGCACGTCCAATTTACCTCCGTCTTTCTGGTTATGCTCATTGTCAACAGCTCACTACAGTTAATCGGCTCGTCTGGGATATGCTAGTCAGATCCAAACTGCCGTAGAACACGATCCGGATGCTGGTATACTACGATCTCATAACAAATTAATGGACAAACGGTCAACCAGCGTCTAGCCATGTCAACATCCATTGGATGAACTAGGTTAACAATATCGTATGGCCTCTAGCGAATGTCTTTCCTACGCATGACATCCATGTAATGACAATATCTGCGTATGTGGCTGTACCTGGTTTGTCGCGTGTCATACACATTAAACCTACAACAACTACGTATTAGCAACAACAACATAAATTCCCTATATTTACGTGACCCAAAATTGTAATACCTGCTGGCATAAATCTCTTGCTGAAGGACATCTTGATCGTCAACATGCGGAAGGTCGGGAGAGATAGTGGGGAATTTAGTCCAAGCCCACAACTGCAACAACAGTGCACATCCACCCATCTCACGACAGGATGCACGTGTAGCCCTGCATAACTCCTTATATAGCGCTACAAGCACAGCAGATCCCCAACTGCAAGTACTGGTCTGCTCGAAATCATCCACAAACAGCAAATACCGGGCTGGCACAAAGCTGGAGGTGGTGTCGACAAACAACATCCCACCTAAAATGCGCAATATGAGTGCGCGTATGTATCTAGCGTGTCCAACTTCAGTTCCAGCATGGACAGTGTAATCATCGAACTGCTCCTGTAAGTAGTGCAGTCCCAACAAACCTCCATGTAAATCACGACCTGCAGTAGGCTGAACCCCTAAAAGGTCACCAAATATCTCGCGAAAGTTGTGTCGTCCATGACGGCCTCAGACCACCTCACCATCTGTCGGTAGCCCCAACAGATGGTGTACATTCTCTAGGGTGATGGTCACCTCGCCCATGGTCATATGGAACGTCCTTATCTCAGGGCGCCATCGCTCAACAAGCGCTGAGGCAAGGTGGTGATCGATCTGAAATTGTACATTCTACCTCAGTTACATATAAGTTACAGTACAACCATAAAACCATTATATATTATACACGATGGTTACCTAATGGTTGCGCAAACGCGTAACGTGGTAAAACTCGCCTGTATAAGCCACGGGTGGATGTCCTCAGGTATAGCCTAATGATCATGTGTCGCACATTAAGGACACGATCGCGCGTCGTCGCATCCCCTGCGAATTCCACACAGTTGTGGAAACATGTTTATCCTGTAACGTCAAAAGAGTGCGTACAGTTAGGCTCGGGTCAATTACGCTCATTGCAGGCTCAGTCGCTTGTGGTACTGGCATATCTTCATGTTGATCCATCCTAATTTTAACAAAATATTTTTATAATAATAAATTTAAAATAAATATTCTAACAAATAAATATCTATATATACATGAATTATAATAATAAATTACAATTATTAAACATTACAAAATTAAATACATCATAATAAATTGTACACTAATAAATAACACAACAAATTAATAACAATAATAATTTTTAACTGCAAAAATAAAAATTTAATAATAACTTCTACAAAATAAATCATACAAAAATAATCATCTATCATATAAACTATGAATCCTAATTTTTAACTACTTTTCCTCTAACCTAATGTCTCAAACCTAATACCTATACATTAATAAAAGAAATACATTAAAATAAATTACAAAAAATAACTAATACAAATTTATACATATCAAATATAAGAACCAAATAATCACAACAAAAAAAAATATTGTCTATCGTATAAACTAACATTCCTTATTTGTAACTACTTTTCCTCTAACCACCTACATCATATATTTAAACAAAATAGATATTTAAAAATAAATTCTACAAAATAAATATTACAAAAATAATCATCTATCATATAAACTATCAATCCTAATTTTTAACTATTTTTCCTCTAACCTATTGTTTCACACCTACATCATATATTTGAACAAAATAAATATTTAATAATAACTTCTACAAAATAAATAATACAAAAATAATCATCTATCATATAAACTAACAATCCTAATTTTTAACTACTTTTCCTCTAACCTAATGTATCAAACCTAGTACCTATATATTAATAAAAGAAATACATTAAAATAAATTATAAAAAAATAACTAATACAAAAAATGGAACTTACTTGTAATGAAAAACACAAGCAGAGTAACACAAGTAGAGTCACATAGAGTCACTTTCAGAATTTTAGAATGAAAAAGAAAGAATGCAGGAGTGAAAAAATGAAGGAGGAGTATGTCGATGTCTGCCATGTGTCCATAACGGTCCCTTTATTTTGGTGACCGTTGGACGTATTTCGCTGGGAGGCCAAGCGAAATACGTGGCGCTGCCACGTTCTATGACAGTTTTGACCACGTAATTCGTTGGGACTTGTAGCGAATTACATGGCTACCAGATGTGTGTCACGTCACCATACGTATTTCGCTGGAGGGAGTGACGAAATACGCTACATGGCAATCTGGTAAAAATCACTTTTGGTGTGGCATTCAGGTGAATTTTTTTAGGGGGTGTGGCACTTTTGGTTTTGGTTTGTTTTATAAAAAGTATTAATTAACGCCTCACACGCTTGGATCGCAAGGCACGTGCGAGGTGGTTCCTCCTAATTTCTCTGACCAGTGTTCTTCGTAGAATTTTGCCAACACAGAACATCTGTGTTCTTCCGATCAACGAAGTAAAATCCTAACCCTAAACCAACAACTGTATCTGATCATGGATACCGACGACGACCATAATTCCCGTCGCAAGCACTGCCGCTCCTCCTCTCTAGAGGAAGCCGACAGAACCTCGAACCGCCACCACCACCGAGGATCGAAAGAGGATTGGAAGGGGGATAAAAGATCGTAACTCGGATCGTAAGAGTTACGTGTATATGTAAAATTACATTTATACACATGCATATACATAAAAAATAACATAGACAATAAAACAACTTATAACTAATAATAAATCATAAAGATTAAGATCCAAAACATAACACAACTCAAAATAAGTTCACAAGTCATAACATAAACTCATAATAGTCATAATAAGTTCATAATTACTTAATACAATCACACTAGTCTAGGAGATCATTCAAATTAAAATTAGGATAGTCCTTCTCCATATGATCTTCATCCTCATTATTAGCATCTCCTCCATCTGCATCATCAACAATTGGAGGAACCTCCAAATCATCTATGGGTTCACCACCACCACTAGCATTTTCTCCCGCTTGAACTAAAATGTGTTCATCTACAGCATCCAAATCTGAATTTGCCTCATTGTCCTCCACAATCCATTTATCATCAGAAGAAAGATCATCAATGTTATAAACCTTCCATTTTCTAACGTTCTTCTTCTTGTTCAATCTCGAATTAGCCATGACAAACACCACATCATTCATGGTCTTTTGGTGTAAACGATTTCTCTTCTTGGTGTAAACCTAAATAATTATAAAATCCATTAAAAAATAATAGGTAATTAGGTACTACGTATAGGATAGGTAAATAATTATAAAATGAATTTCATAAATTCAAATTCTTACTCTCTTAAAGGCATTCCAGTTACGTTCACAACTGGATGAACTAAATGTCAAACTCAATACTCGAATAGCAAATCTTTGCAATTCTGGATGTTCATTACCATATGACTTCCACCATTGTGCTAGAGTTTTTGTTTTAAGTGCACGTTGAGCTATTTGACTACCAAAAAACTTAGATTTGCTTTTGAAATCCTCAATTTGAGCATCAATCATAGATATCTCATCAATGTCTCCCACCATCCTATTTAAACAATCATACAGTCCACGCTTCACTTCATAATCAGCTTTAAATTCAGGATTATAGTGCAACATGGGGTTAAGATAGTAGCCTGCAACATGCAAAGGCTGATGCAATTGCCTATCCCATCTTTCATCAATGATTGCCCAAAGGGGAGTGTAGCTAAGAATGGTAAAAAAAAAAATAAATTTTCAAACAAAGTCTATAATAATATAAATTAAGAAATCGAACAAGTGGAAGATAATTAATTAATTACCTCTTAGTAACCCCATTGAAGAGACTTTGTATCTTCTTTTTGGCTCTGTCCATTTCTTCATAAATGAAGCCCATGGTTGGCTTTTCATCTGAGTCCACCATGCGCAACACTTTAATAAGCGGAAAAGCACCTCTCATGCAATGCAAGACATTATTCCAAAATCCCTTATCAGTAATCAAATTTTCCACAAGCACCCCATCCTTAGTCTTTACAAATGGACTAGATTGCCACTCCGTCGATGTGAACATCCTAATAATGCAAACATCCCAAAGTCAAATAAGAAGTGGCAACACGAGTAGTGGCTGGTCTAATCAAATCAGCTCCCTTAGCAAATGTATGCAATAAGGAAACAAGACTAGTTCTTGAATAGATGAAGGTTGTAATTGTTTTACCACTTGCAATTATCTCTTAATGAAGTGGAATTTTCTTCTCAAAATCTTCCAGCATTAAATCAATGCAGTGAGCTGTGCGCAAGGTGTCCAATATAACTTCTTTCTCTTTTGCATCAACAAATCTCCAGTAGCCTTGTAATTGGTTGCATTGTTAGTTACAATTTGGATGACATTCTCTTCCCCCACTACCTCAACAATATCATCCATCATCTTAAAAATTCTATCAGCTGTCTTACATATGTCAGATGCATCAATAGACTTCAAAAATACAGTTCCCTTAGGACTATTTACCAAAAAATTAAGAATAGTCCTCTTCCTCCTGTCAGTCCATCCGTCAGTCATTATAATGCATCCCGTTTTCCTCCAATATCTTCTATGTTCCTCCAAATTCTGATTGGTCTTTTCAATTTGCTGCTTCAAATATTTGACCCTCACCTCATGGTAGGATGGTGGCTTAAATCCTGGACCATGTTTTGCAACCAATTCAAACATCTTCTTGAACTCTTTACTCTTTGCTACATTAAAAGGTATAGCATTGTTGTAAAAAAATAAGGCAATTTCTTCACATGCATCCTCCCTCAAGTTCTTCTTGAAAATGCTATTCATAGTAGACTAAGAGCTCACTCCCCTTCGCTTGAAAAGATTTGTTGTTGTATCAATATCTGCTGATTCTGCTCTTTTTCTTTTTCCACCCTCATCTAATTCAGTCACACTTTCATATTCTTTGAATTGCGACTTTTTAATCAGATTTTGCTACAGTTGAGAAACAATATCCCACATTAATTTCTTCAGGTCACCAGGAAAAACCCTACATGCTCCAACGTCCTTTGAAGTTCCCACTAAATGATGCTTCAATCTATAAATTCCACCCGTAAATACCTTCTCACAATATTTGCACTTCACTTTTCTAGCATTCCCATCAACTGAAACACAGTGATTCCATGCAATATCAATCTTTGATCCAGTACCACTTCCACTACTCCTTGCACTTTCAGCACCACTAGGACCATCAGTAGTAGGGTTGCTACCACTTGCCATTTTTTTTCTTCAAAATATTGAAAAGAGAATGTTGTCAAAAATCATATATGCCCAATGTTTCTTCTCATATAATAATGGACTCCCACCATTGTCAAAAATCATATACTGCCCAGTGCCCAGTTTCAGCATTACATAATGACATATATGTGGTATTATAATTAATTATATTAAAAAAGCTTAATTTTTAATCATTAGTAATTTAGTATATTATAAATAATTATATTAAAAAAGAAATTACAAAACAATAAGAAGGGGCGCAGAGCAGAGTCAGCGATGCAGCAATGAACAGAAAACATGGAGTCATGAACAAAAAAAACGCTGAAGATTCAAGAAGGAAACAAAAGCAGTCACGCACCTCAGGAGAGCAGCAGTCAAAAACGCTCAAGAAGGAAACGAAGAGAAGCGGCGAAGAGCAGTGGGGTCACGAGTAGCGGCAAAGAGACGAAGGCTTAGAGGAGACGAGCAGCGGCGAAGAGCAGCTCAGCAGCAGTCACGAAGGCTTCAGACCGGAGCTCATAAGAGGAGATGAAGGCGCACTAGAAGAGAAAATCACGAGCCCTAATCACAATAAAAGGTGCGTTTCATTTTGGGTCACGAACCCGACCCGCGACCTTCTTTTTTTCCCCGGCTGGGATCGACACGGATCGACGATCCGTCCGATTCACATGAAAACTCGCGATCCTTGCTCCCAGCGATCCGGCCTCCGAGTTTGCATGACCTCCCCCCTGAAAATCGAGGGATCGTACAATTTTACGATCCTACGCACGATTTTGACAACACTGATACAGAGGCACAAGGATATAGACAATGGCATGGGTAAGTATCTGTATCATGAAGATGATTATGATACTTGTGATAGATATAGAAGGCGTTCAAAATGAGAAGAGACAGAGTGCCACCAAGAAAGAAAAAGAATTTCCTCACACGTAAAGGTTTATAACTCTATGGTCAGTACCCTGATAGATGATGAAAACAAACTACAGAGGTATTTAAAATATCTTTAAATTTTCTTATTAGTATGGATTTTCTGTATGCATTATTTTTTTCTTTATTGGTATGTTTTACTTTGTATTACTTTTGTATCTGAATTGATTACATTGTTGCAGAGGTGAGGATGAACAAGACGACTTAGATGAGAAGGTTACATTGCAATTACCTGATCAAGAAGAGGAAGATTTAAATAGGGTTAAAGAGGAGAGTAGAAGGAGAAGGGAGGCAATCTTAGAGAAATACAAGAAGCAACATCAACAAATAGAACAAAATACAGAAAATGAAGGAAAAGGTATCTTAGTATGTTTTGTCCCTTTTCTTTTGATCATAGTTTTGGTTGTATTAACGAGCCTTAGTTATGATGACCTTTGAAAAAGTCTCTTCTATATTGTGGCTTGCATCTTAGTAGATTTTCAAATCATTGCTCCACAGTTGGATCATATTTATCAGGAATGTCATGTGCCTTGTAAATTATAACATATTTTCTTTTTAGTTTCACATGTGAATTGCAACATATATTTTTTTTATCAGCAAAGATAATTATATATATATATATATAGGTGAAAAGAAAACAACACAGTACAAGAAGTACTGCTGTAAGTACAAGCTAGCAAAAACAAAATAGAACAAAAGTGGTCTAATGCATGAGAGACATGCTAAAAGCCAACAGAGTTCTGCTTGATCACTGGAACAAAAAGGAAAAAAATCTAAACCCTCCCCTGGGACACAAAACTTTCTCTCAAGTTGCTAGAAGACCAATAGTGGAAAGGGATATCAAATCCTGTGCAACATATGATCCTACTGTTGGGTCCTGAACTATGAGCTTCTCCTCTTCTTGATTGAAAGAAGACTTTTGTCATTGGGTCCGTGGGATACTAAAAAACCATTGCAAATGGGTGTGGAATTTCATGGTTTATAACATGCTTTATGCTGGTCTTATTGTCTGCTCTAATAATGTGTATTCCCCCTGGAGGTACTGCAGAACAGGTGCGAGCACCTTATAATGGAAAAATTCAATTCAATGAAGATTTGGTCTCCCTGCTTCGAACAGAGGACTTAGTGCTTAACATTTAAACTCTGAACCAACAAGTACTCTAAAACCAACTTAATGGGTCATTTTATAGATGCAATGTTATGCGCTGGTCATTCATGAGGAAAATTACTGATTTGAAGAAATATAGCTTCTATTCTGACTTGAATTCTACTCACAACATTAATAATAACTCCAGTGTTTACTTATGAGTTGTTCTTGAAATATTTAATTGATTTATTTTTGGAAGGAATTTTATGTTTTATGTTATGGGAAGGTTTCTGCTCATGCTAGAAAGCTTTTGTGTTGGGAAACTAGTCGTCAGGTTAGGGTCTGGATAGGAAACATGTTTTGTTGTATTCATACATATGGAAGACGTAAACCATTACAAAAGGATTTCTAATATAAACTGGAAGAGTCTATGATAGATGGAGAAAGGTGTATGTTAGGAGATATCCTTGGAAGAGTTAAGAGCCTTAGTAGCTGTCAATTAGTTAGGACAACTAGGATAACTAACTGTCAGTTAGTTAAGAAACTATAAATAGTCAATTGAGGGAAACTAGTTGGAGTTTAGAGAGCATTGGGAAGTGGAGGGTGGTGAGACCTTGAAACTCATCTGTATTCTGTCTTGGGTTTTGGATGCACCATACTAATAATACACATTCTTTTCCTCTGTTTCTGGTCCAGTTCTATCAACTGGTATCAGAGATCCGATCTAGGAGTTTTGGAACAGTTAATGGTGACGAAGGCGAACACGAGAATGGAGACACACATGGAAGCCATGGAGAAGGTGATAAAGGAGAATCACGAAGAGTTCAATAGAAGGGATGATATAGCGATTAGCAGCGGCATGGGAGAAACAATCTCCAGAATCGAACATTCACGCAGACAATTCGACAGGAAGGAATAAGGGGAACACTGCGTGGTGGCAATCGGTGGAGAACTCTTGAAATGTCAATATTCAAGGGACAAGATCCGATGGATTGGTTAACAAAGATAGAAAGATATTTTCGGTTGCAAGCCGTAAGAGAAGAGGATAAGCTTAAAGCAGTGATGGTTGCCATGGACGGAGAAGCTTTAGGGTGGTTCCAATGATGGGAATCTTGGAACCCAAACCATTCTTGGGAAGGTTTCAAGATTACAATCTCCCAAAGGTTTCAAGCGTCTAACCTAGGGAATCCTTTTCAGGCATTGCTGGCGCTGAAACAGAAAGAAACAGTGCAAGAATTCATTGGTCAATTTGAGAAGTACATCGGAATGGTGAAAGGGTGGAGGAATTGTTTCTGGTGGAGATGTTTCTCAAGGGGCTAAAAGAAGAGATCAACACTGAGGTAAGACTCCATGAACCAAAAAACTTGATGGCATCTATGGTCAAGGCTCGTAGGGTGGAAGACAAGAATCGAGTCTTACGGAAGTTACCCACGAGTAATAATAAGGGGTATAATTTTCCGAAACCCAATTATTCGGGTTAGCGATTTGTAAGGGATTGGCAACCAGCAAATAGTAAGGTACCTGATCCGACTATTGCTGCTAAAACAGGATCCAGTGGATGGAGAGGTAGAAGAACATTCCATGATTTGTCACCCACGGAAGTAAATGAGAAGATGAGGAAAGGAGAATGTTTCACCTGTGAAGAGAAGTATAATCATGTTCATGTGTGTAAGAATAAACAGTTCAGATTGATGATTATGGAAGAAGAGAAGGAAGGAGACCCTGAGAAAACTCAGTGGGAGGATAGGGAAGAAGAGGTAGAGGGATTTCACCAACTGTCCCTGCATAGTATTGAAGGGTTTATCGCTAAGAAATCTCTTAAATTGTGGGGAAAAATTAGAAATGGAAGGGTGATCATGTTGATTGACTGCAGAGCCACTCATAACTTCATATCGATGAAGTTAGTAAAGGAGATGGAGTTAGAGGTGACCCCTACAAACCCCTATTACGTAGAAGTAGGAAATCGGCACAAGATTAGATGTCAAGGAATGTGTAAATCTTTACCTGTTGAGTTGCAAGATTTACAGTTCACACAAAACTGTTATTTGTTTGAGTTGGGGGGTGCTGACTTGGTGTTAGGAGTGGAATGGTTGGCTGGTTTGGGTGAGGTTGAGACGAACTTTGAGAAATTAACATTAGTCGTGAAGATGCAGAATAGAAAGGTCATATTGAAGGCTGAACAATAATTGATAAAGGCTGCCATCAGCATGAAGATGATCAGGGGTATCATGCTGGAATCTAACCAGGTATTTATGGTGGAATTAAAAATGGTAGAGGGGGAGAAGAGTGAAGAAGCAATTCTTGATCCAATGGTGCAGGTGCTAACACAGTTTAAATAGGTTTTTCAGGAACCTCAAGGGCTACCGCCACATAGGGAAAGAGATCATGCCATAACTATTCAGCAGGGAACTAAGATACTGAATTTAACACCCTACAAATGTTCGCATTATCAGAAGGATGAGATTGAGAAGCTAGTAAGAGATATGTTGACTGCTGCAATTATTAGAACAAGCACTAGTCCTTATGCTAGTCCTGTCATTTTAATCAAGAAAAAAGATGGGAGTTGGATATTCTGTGTGGACTATAGAGCACTTGACAAGATTATTTTGCCTAATAAATTCCCTATACCTATTATAGATGAATTACTAGATGAAATTGGAGGAGTTGAATGGTTTTCAAAGCTGGATTTGCACTCTGGTTATCACCAGATTCAAATGAAAGAAGAGGATGTCCAAAAAATAGCTTTTAGGACACGAGGTCACTACGAATTCTCGGTTATGCCATTCGGGTTAACCAATGCACCATCCACCTTCCAGGCACTCATGAATGAGATGCTTCGACCTTTTCTGCGACAATTTGCATTGGTCTTCTTTGATGATATCCTGGTATATAGTCATAGTCTGGAGGATCACAACATGCATTTGATGGCAGTATTACAAGTGTTGCAGCAATATGATTTGAAGGTGAACAGAAAAAAATGTAACTTCGGCCAAAATTCTCTGGAATATTTGAGGCATATCATCTCAGCAAGAGGGGTAGAAGTTGATCCAAGTAAACTGGTAGCAATGACTAATTGGCCCATACTTAAGGATGCTCAAGGATTAAGGGGATTCCTAATATTGATAGGCTATTACAAGAGGTTTGTGAAGGACTATGGGAAAATTGCACAACCCTTGAATGCTCTGTTAAAGAAGGATGCATTCCAATGGAAGGAAGAAACCACTCATGCCTTTGAAGAGCTTAAAGCAGCAATGAAGAAACTCCCTATCTTGTCTGTACCAGACTTCTCTAAGAACTTCATCCTAGAAACTGATGCATAAGGAACTAGACTAGAAGCAGTATTATTGCAAGAAGACACCCTTAGCTTTTTGGAGCAAGGCTCTCTCGGACAGGGCTCAACTAAAGTCAGTGTGTGGGAGGGAATTGATGGCTATGGTGTTAGCAGTGAAGAAATGGAGGCACTATCTGCTGGGTAAGAATTTTATAATCAGAACTGATCAAAGGAGTTTGAAGTTCTTAAATGAGCAGAGGCTTATGAGTGAGGAACAGTTCAAGTGGGTTACTAAACTAATTGGTTATGATTTTGATATTCAGTATAGGCCAGGGAAGGAGAATATAGTGGCTGATGCACTATCAAGGAAGTTTTCATTTTCAGCAATTTCAATGGTGCAAGAGGAGGAATGGGCTGATTGGGAGGAAGAAATACAAGCTGGCCCTCAATTATGAGATTTATCAAGGAATTCTGAATAAAACAATAGAGAAGCCTGGATATGCCATTCATGGAGGTAATCTATACTTCTAGAATAGATTAGTTTTGTCAGAAAACTCCACGTAAATTCCTTTACTTTTGAAAGAATTGCATGACTCTCCTTTGGGAGGACACTCGGGGTTTTTAAGAACCTTCAAGAGAATGGCTAATATGGTGTTTGGCAAGGGATGAAGAAAACTATAAGGGATTATGTTGCTGGATACGAAATTTGTTAGAGAAATAAGGCCAATACATTAGCTCCTGCAGGGCTACTATAACCACTGCCTATTCAAACTAAGGTGTGGACTGATATCTCCATGGATTTCATTGGAGGCTTACCAAAAGCTCAAGGGAAGGACACCATTGATGGTGGTGGATAGGCTGACTAAGTATGCTCATTGTTTTGCATTCAGCCACCCTTATACAACTAAGGAAGTAGCTGAGTTATTCATTAAAGAAGTGGTGAGACTGCATGGTTTTCCTGCCTCAATAGTTTCTGACAGAGACAGACTCTTTTGGAAAGAATTGTTCAATCGAGCAGGAACCCAATTGAAGATGAGCACTGCCTATCATCCTCAAAAAGAAGGGCAGACTGAAGTAGCTAATCGATGCTTAGAAGCTTATTTGAGATGTTTGACTGAAACCAAACCAAACCAGTGGCCTAACCACTTGGCCTGGTTTTAATACCAACATTAATATCTCTACCGAAATGTCTCCTTTTAAAGCTTTGTATGGACAGGAACCCACACTATTAGTTAAAGGAGCTGACATTCCTTCCAGATTGGAAGAGGTAAATCAATTGAGTAAGGACAAAGATGAATTATTGCAGGAACTGAGGAACAACCTGCTCAATAGGAGAGGTCGCAAGATACATCCGATGTTCCATATATATCTGCTCAAGAAAGCGATTAAGCCTGCTTGTTCTCCTTAACCATTACCGACAATCTTGAATGAGAATTTGGAACTGCAATTCCAACCAAAGAAAGTAATGCAGAGTAGAATTTCAAGAGATGGAAAGGAAGTTCTCATCAAATGGAAAGACTTACCCCACCATGAAGATAGCTGGGAACTTGCTGATGAAATGCAGGTTGTTTTTCCTCAACTTGACCTTGAGGACAAGGTCCATCTTGAGGGGTATTGATAGATAGGGAAAGGTGTATGTTAGGAGATATCCTTGGAAGAGCTAAAAGCCTTAGTAGCTGCCAGTTAGTTAGGACAGCTAGGATAACTAATTGTTAGTTAGTTATAACTAACTGTTAGTTAGTTAAGAAACTATAATTAATCAATTGAGGGAAATTAGTTGGAGGTTAGAGAGAATTGGGAAGTGGAGGGTGGTGATACCTCGAAACTCATCTGTATGCTGTCTTGGGTATTGGAGGCACCATAATAATAATACACGTATTCTTTTTCTCTGTTTCTAGTCCAGTTCTATCAGTCCGGTAGAACAGTTCTTCAAGTGGTTGCAACACCACTACCTCCCAAATCACTCAATTCATGCCTACCCGCTCTTAGCCTTTCCTACTACATTTATCCCACTCAACTAGACAGCACTGCTTTATCGTTGGTTTGAACAATGGTTTCTCTAGTTACATATATGAAATCGGGCATGTGTGTAACGGAAATGATTGTTATTACTTGTGTAATGGAGAATAACATAATTACAATGACGCTGATTGACTGAATATGGATAGATTCATAAAGACTTGAAATGTCAGGTTAAATTGCTTGTGTGTTAATTGTGTTTATTCCCCCCACCCCCTACTGTTCCAATTATAATAGCTGTTAGACTTTTGGCAAGCGTACCAATTTGTCGTTGTAAGTTACAAAATTTATAAAAGTTCGTCGCCACAGGGACTTGTGCTACTCAATTAATCCAAATAAAACTTAACTGTTTAATAGTTATGTACAATGAGTATGGTCGAAGTTTTGATGGTTTTACGGAAATAACGAAAGATAACTAAAAAGTACAGAAACTAATAAAATGATTTTTTATTAATTCAAGAAAAGCGTAGGATTGATGCACACATTAATTAACCTCGAATCGATTCCTCGCAATCGAGTTCTAAGGATACTTAACGAATATCAATCCCTCGCATACGAAGTAAATAACCCAGCATTACAATCACAATTGCGTGCTATTTGCAATCTAAACATTATGCTCTATTCCTAGCAACGTAACGTAAAGAGTAAAATTATTCAGTTCAAATTCTAAGAGTACTTCCCAGTTAAACTTAGAATCCAATTTCATGAAACTAGTGATCAAGTAGAATCAAGCGTTAAGAACGGAATAAAATTACCAATAATAAATAGAAAGGACTTATGCATAAATAAATATTAAAAGAGATACTTAAAAGTAGAAGATTACATCCAATCCTTTGAGAGAAACTAACCAAGCATGGAGAGAACCTCCTCAAAAGAAGAATTGATGAAGGGCCCCATCACCGCTTCTTTCCGGCAGAGTCTCCACACTAAATCTCACTTCTCTCACTTTCCTAACTACCTAATACTAATATTTAAGAGCCTAAACTAAAGAAATAGCATAGAAGAAGCAAGGAAGAGAAGAATGGAGGTTGAGAGGAATGTCATGGCCTTGGGGGGTGCTTGGGTATTTATAGGGGCTGGCCTGGTCGAGTTTGGTTGCCCAAACGACCAATTCCTTCATGTTTTACTCGCTTGGGCGAGTTAATAGCCCAAGTTGCATGTCCACTTGATGCACTTGCTTTGGGTGAGTTAAATGTACTTCCAGAAGAGTCTTTGGACTTTTGATGCATTTTGGGCCTGATTTGCTTGCTGCACCTCCCAGATTAGCTTTAATGAGTCATTTTTGCTTGCTTTTGTAAAATAAGGGAACACTTCACACTTAACCAAGAGGGGGGCTGAATTGGTTAGCCTTGGTAAATTTAAAAATTTCTTTCTTAAACAAAAATCAGAGTAATCTTGCCCTTTGGATCTTTATCACAAATCAAACAAGAAACTTTATTCAAACTCAATCCAAGACTTGTAATGTCTCAACAAACAAATTTAACTTCAGTAATCACAACAAGAATTAACAAACATTTAGTAAATGAGAGAGCATAAGATTTATACTGGTTCACCTCAAAACCTATGAGGCTACATCCAGTTTCTTCTACTCAACACTAGAGTAGAGTTCCACTATATCTGTAACCACCACTTCACTCTTTCATTTTATTCGTATTTATTTTATTTGCAGCGGATAATTTATTTTAAAAAGACCAATGATTAATTGAAAATAAGTGAAGTTTTGAAAATGATTTTGAAATAAAGGTTTGATAGTAAATCTTATTGGATTTATCCACAAGTAGATTAGAAAACATAAAAGGCTATGTCATAACTT
>PYAF01002881.1:66384-89441 GCA_007407185.1 Glycine tomentella
GTTTGGTAATCGATTAAAAACACTTAGAACTATTTTTCCAAAAAGCTTGACTCATTTTTTAAGTTCCAAATAAATTGCTTAAGCTTTTATGATGTAATGCATGAATGATTATCAATGGTATGCATATAAGAACTTGGATCATCAGAAGGCTTCCTTTCCTTTTACATTTAATCACAATTTGATCTTCAAGCCTTCAAGCATGTTGAATGCCAAAACCTTTCCAAGTCTTTACAGATCTCTAATCTTCAAAAGCTCCCCCTTAATTCAGCAATCTCCCAAATCAACAACTTTATGTGTACGAAAGCTTTGGAAGTCCACGGAATCTATCAAAATACAAAGCATGATTGGATTAATCTTCCAAAATATAAGCAACAACTTTTATACAAGCATTAGGTTCTATTTAACTAGGTTTAGGGCAAATTTATAATCAAATCTTCTGAAATCAAAAGATAAGTGTCTGTATTTGAAGCATGAATTTAACTGAATTAGGGCACTTATCACTCCCTCTAACCTAGAATCTTGCTTGTCCTCAAGCAAAGTAAAATAACATTACAAAAAATAAGAGTATAAGTAATATATAGAAAATACTTTTTATATGAACATGTTTTATAAAGAATCAACTTATAGAGTGATCAGAACATATTTTCAAATAATTAACCTTGAGAATATGAAACAAAAGATGGAATTTACAAAACCAAATGAGAATAAGATCCATTCACATTTCATTTCTAAAGAACATAAGAGGAAACATGTGCTTGATTTAAAACAGAGGAAAACCTCTCGAAGGTGTTTAATTCTCACAGATGAGTGTTTATTCTCAATTCCAACACTGATACCTTATAGATTAATTTTGCAATTCATTTCCCATCAAATCAAAGTACATACTTATCATGGATCATTAGGGCTTTTGTGGTTGGGCCTGGCTTTGAAAGAAATCTTGATTTTTCTGGATATTCAAAAAGACCTCGAGAATAGGAGAGCAAGTAAAGATAAAACAATTAGATTATCACTTCCTATTTCTTTCTTTTTCTTCCAAGATATCCATGTTTATCAATTTTCCATTTCACCCAAATACTTTGTACAATATTTTAAAACACAAGGAATTTGTTTCCTTTTCCTTTTTCTTTTCTTTCTTTTCTTTTGCTTATCATATGAATAGCATATAGCCACATTTAAAGTCTTTTTCATCGCATGAGCTATCCAAAAAGTTTCCATCAACAAAATATTTCCCTTTTTGCTCTCCTAACCTAAGGTAAAGTAAGGAATTCTTATCCTAGGATAGGGTTCCAATAAATATTAAGTGTTTGGCTCAAAAGGGTTTGCAAATGGTAAATCATTATGTATACGTTTGGGATAGCTTTTTGGCCAGTGGCTTAAAAAGATGTTAAAAAAGAAAGAAGGGCTAAATCATATCCATGTATCATATGTTATGACAATTAGAAATTCATGCAAAATCAATTATAAATCATATCAGTGCGGATACTCAATGTAATTTATGTGGTTGCACACACTCACTAGGCTTAAGGTCTGTTTTCATGTTCAAATCAAATCAATGTTTCGAAAGATGTTCTTTATTAATTCCATGTAAAAA
The DNA here is from genome assembly GCA_007407185.1 of Glycine tomentella. Lineage (NCBI taxonomy): Eukaryota > Viridiplantae > Streptophyta > Magnoliopsida > Fabales > Fabaceae > Glycine > Glycine tomentella. The sequence continues at coordinate 67,976 of PYAF01002881.1, forward strand.
TATATTGCATTCATTTGATATTTGAAAACCCATTCATTTGTTTTTTTTTTTCTCAAAGTTTCCAAAAAATCATTTTGTGGTGTCTGATCCAAAAAACAAGTTTCAAAACATTTATATCTGTTGATTCTTTTCAAAACATGTTACATAAGTTAAGCCCCAAAAAGATTTATACAACTATGTTAACAAAACACCTCTGTGTACAATACCAAAAAGAATTATAAAAGCACACAACTATTTAAGCAAACATAGTAACTAAATAAACAAAGTACTGAATTTAAACTACAAAGCAGTAAAGAAATTTAAAAATAATGTCACTGATTTTTGAAGATCATGACTGAGGAGCTCGATGTTCTCCATTCAGATAATCAACAGGATCTGCCATGTTCTACTTCTTCACCTGCTTTGCTACTCCCCATAACCAATGGACCTATATTCCAATTCTAGCAAAACAGATGATACTTTCCAAAAAGACATAAAATTCAAAAAGTAAAGTTCAGACAGAAATTAAAATATAAAAAAAAAGACACAAATTGAAAACACTAGGTTGCCTCCCAGGAGCGTTTCTTTAACGTCATATTAGCTGGATGCCTTTGCTATGGCTTTGGCTCCCAGCAATTGGACAAAAATGATGAGCATGTGGCTTTTGTATTTTCCTCCAATATTTTCACCAGTTCATTTTCTTTTTCAGAGAGCATTGATTTATTGATAACTGGTTTCTTTAAATTTACTGCAAGGAAAAACATTGTTAGCATGTGGAGGTACTGCGTTTACCTTTGTTTGTGATTCTTGATCTTTCTCTTCTTCTAACAATTCCTTATAGATAGACTGTTGATAAGGAATTTCCTTGAAAGCATCTGGTTGTTGGAGATGATCTAAACTATCTTCTTCTTCAGATTCACTCATCTCCTCAAATGTTTCAACTGATATTTTCTCTAAACAATCTTTTTCTTGAGCTAACTTCTTGGAGTCAGAAATTCCTCCATTCAGGACATCCACTCTAAAACACCCCCTTGATTCTTTTGGATTTGCTGAAAAAAGTCCATTGCTATGCTCAGATAGTTGTTTTGCAAGTTGTTCAACTTGTACTTCAAGATTTTTGATGGAAGCCTCAGTGTTCTTTCGATTTGAAATGGTCATCTGCTTAAACTGAGTTAGAGTATCTTCCATTTTTTATATTCTATCAGGCTGATCTTTTTCTTCTTGTTGTTGTGGTGGAACCCTATTTGAAGAACCTCATAAGAGTTGTTAGAAGGAACTACAAAAGAAGAGTTAGTTGGACCATAATATGCATTATCATTTTGTTGCCTCCAGCCATAAGAACTTGGGCCTTCTCTATAGCCTTGGTAATTTCCTTGGAAGTTCTGTTGAGGTCTGGTCTGATTTTGCATATAATAAGCCTCCTCTTCTTGGTGGCAACTATGAGGTGCTTGTTGAATTTGTTGAGGAAGTTGGCCTATCTGTTTGGTTAAGGCCTCTAATTGTTGAGTCAAGAGTTTATTTTAAGCTAGAATTGCATTCTGAGTATCCAGCTCAATTATACCTTTTCTTTGAATCAGAGATCTATCATGATGAGATTGGTAATCACTGGCTGTTATGGAGTCAATGATTACAATTGCTTCCTCCGGGCTCTTTGACATCATTGTACCTCCAGCTGAGGCATCAAGAATCATCTTTGTTTGAGGTTTCAAACCACTGTAGAAAATATGTAGTTGTGCAGCATCATCAAAGTTGTGGTTTGGGCACCTCCACAGTAAAGATTTGAATCTCTCCCATGTTTCACAGAGAGATTCATTAAATCCTTGGGAAAAAGTAGCAATTGCTGATTTTGCACTTATGAATTTGGATGGAGGAAAGAATCTTGCAATGAATTTCTCCTCCACTTCTTCCCAAGTGCTAAGACTTTTGTTTTGTTGGGATTGAAGCCAAGTCTTTGCCTTACCAGTCAAGGAGAAAGGAAAAGCTCTGAGATAGACAGCTTCAACATCTTCCTCAGAAGCTCCCATGGTACTGCACAGCTCCATGAAGGTAGACAAATGAGTGTATGGATCTTCATGATCTAGTCCAGCGAATGGATGTGATCCAATAAGACTGAGTAATGCGGGCTTTAATGCCATAACCTTCTTACTGAAAGGAGGAATGACTATGCTGTTGTAATACTTTGGTCTTTGTTGATACGCATAGTCACCAAGAGTCCTCCGTGGTGGTCTATTTTCTTCTCCCCCTCCTTTATCAGCCATAATTACAGGTGGCTTTACTAGTGAAGGAGAATCAAAATAGAAGAAGATTTACTCGGTAGCTTTTTGGTTGTTTGTTTCTTTTCCTTTATGGTCTAGGTAATTTCTAAATTTAATAATGATGTATCTGCAAGAAATTTACCTCAAAAAGGAAAAAGGATAAACTTGTAATAATTCGTAAGTACTGAGGTTAGAAAAAATAAAACAAAATAAAACACAAGAGAATTTATACAAAATTAAAATAACGAAAGCAAAGAAAAAGTCCTATTCAACTGAAAAATTAAATTTGAAAGAACTGAGTGAGCGACGCAAGTCCCCGGCAACGGCGCCAGAAACTTGTTAGACTTTTGGCAAGCGTACCAATTTGTCGTTGTAAGTTACAAAATTTATAAAAGTTCGTCTCCACCGGCACTTGTGCTACTCAATTAATCCAAATAAAACTTAACAGTTTAATAGTTATGTACAACGAGTATGGTCGAAGTTTTGATGGTTTTACGAAAATAACGAAAGATAACTAAAAAGTACGGAAACTAATAAAATGATTTTTTTATTAATTCAAGAAAAGCGTAGGATTGGATTTCATCATTCATACCTCGGTATCCAATTAATATTACCATGTATAAATCATTTTCTATTATTATTGATACACACATTAATTAACCTCGAATCGATTCCTTGCAATCGAGTTCTAAGGATACTTACCGAATATCGATCCCTCGCATACGAAGTAAATAACCCAGCATTACAATCATAATCGCATGCTATTTGCAATCTAAACGTTATGCTCTATTCCTAGCAACGTAACGTAAAGAGTAAAATTATTCAGTTCAAATCCTAGGAGTACTTTCCAGTTAATCTTAGAATCCAATTTCATGAAACTAGTGATCAAGTAGAATCAAACATTAAGAATGGAATAAAATTACCAATAATAAATTGAAAAGACTTATGCATAAATAAATATTAAAAGAGATACTTAAAAGTAGAAGATTACATCCAATCCATAAGAGAAACTAACCAAGCATGGAGAGAACCTCCTCAAGAGAAGAATTGATGAAGGGCCCCATCACCGCTTCTTTCCGGCAGAGTCTTCACACTAAATCTCACTTCTCTCACTTTCCTAACTACCAAATACTAATATTTAAGAGCCTAAACTAAAGAAAAAGCTTAGAAGAAGCAAGGAAGAGAAGAATGGAGGTTGAGAGGAATGTCATGGCCTTGGGGGGTGCTTGGGTATTTATAGGGGCTGGCCTGGTCGAGTTTGGTCGCCCAAGCGACCAATTCCTTCATGTTTTACTCGCTTGGGCGAGTTAATAGCCCAAGTTGCACGTCCACTTGGCCACTTGAAGGCCCAATTGCAGGTGTTGCTCGCCCAAGCGAGCAAAATACGCTAGATTCACTCGCTTGGGCGAGTTAAATGTACTTCCAGAAGAGTCTTATGGCTTTTGATGCGTTTTGGGCCTGATTTGCTTGCTGCACCTCCCAGATTTGCTTTTATGAGTCATTTGTGCTTGCTTTATGTATACGGAAGCTTTGAAAGTCCACGGAATCTATCAAAATACAAAGCATGATTGGATTAATCTTCCGAAATGTGAGCAACAACTTTTATACAAGCATTAGGTGCTATTTAATTAGGTTTAGGGCAAATTTATAATCAAATCTTCTGAAATCAAAAGATAAGTGTCTGCATTTGAAGCATGAATTTAACTGAATAAGGGCACTTATCAATAGCTCTATAATGCGTAATTTTTATCTATGATTAGACAAACAAGCTGTGGAGATTCATCCTAGCATTCCCGATGCTCTTGATGGCAAGAGTGATGGTGTGGATGATCTGGAAGTGGAATCATTATTCTCTGTCAGGAAATCTCCTGCGGAAAATGGGAATGTTGCTTCTGATAAGATCTCTGGTGCTGGTGGCCTTGGCGAGGGCTCTCCTAAGGTTTGTATTAAAATTATTTTATGCTTTAAAGAAAACATGAGAGGATATATTTATACCCTTTGTATCCATTTGGATTTGAAATTCATTTTTAACATTTACAGAGTGAGAGATCAGATGACAATTTTTGTGATGATATATTTGGTGAGACACCAACTGGAGTTCAGAAATCAGTAAGTGTTCTGTTAAAAATCTTTTCTAATTATTCAATTGGAAAAGGTGCTGAACTTGTAATAATTTGAATTTATTTCTGATTAAGGAAGTCTTATGCATTTTGGATCTTTGCTTATAGCAAGCTGTCTCCTGTTCATGTGTCTTGTAGCCTTTTAACTGTTCTTACTGTTACTTTTCCCTTTCTCTGTCTATTCAGAGTCTGCTTCTCTACATGTTTGGGTATAATTCCAAGATTATATTTCTATCTCCAAATTGAATCTAACTCAGTAATAATTACCATACCTTTAGGTGGCATTTGGTATAGAGTATATTTCATTTCCAACTAAATCAATTTCCTGAGGATGAGACTATCAGGAATAAGACTCCTAATTTTTTTTAAAAATATGTTTGGTTATTATTAATTCTCGTAGGAATGATTTGTTTACAGTCAATTACCACGGGAAAGTTTAATGACATTACAGTTGATTGTCATGGCAAGTTTTATTCTCACCAACAAAGGTGTGGAAGTTTTATTCCCACTTATTCACAAATGAACATTCTTTAGAATTTTTTGTCCCAGAAATAAGCTTTTTTTATGACTTACAGTTGTCAATCTACTGTTTATGTTGTTTGGGGTTTTATTGTAGGTTTGTTTTCTTTGTATCTTAAGATTTCCTTCCTTCTTTGAAGGGTAAAGGAGAAGGTTTACGGATTGAGAGGGGTGGCCTTCATGACAATTGGGATGATGCTGAGGGTTATTACAGTAAGTTTTTTATTTGATTGTATCTAGCTTTTCTAATCATTTTGTTTTTTATTGTTGCCTTTAGGTTTGAGGAATTGCCTTTTATTTTTATTTTTATTAATTTCACTTATGATTACAAAAATGCTGCTTTGCTTTTACTTATTTTTCTTGTTTTCACCCTGAAAAAGCAATTTTAGTTGTTACTAATACAGTGAAATTTGTGATTCTAAAGTCATTCATATGTTTAACATTTGGCTTGAGTGTTTTCCATGCATCTTTAGTAATGACTTCTTTATTGAAGTATGTTATAATATAAAACAATTCATTTGCTGCAGCCAATAACTTAAGCTTTTAGGGTAGTTTGGTTCATGGAAAAGTATTTCCATTTTTACCCTGGATGTTGGGGTGTATCCTGCCAATATGACATGGAAAATATCTTTGGGTCAGAACCATAAGATCTGTTTTTCTGTTCAGTGTTATATTGCCAAGTAATTTTGCAGGTTATCGTTTGGGTGAAGTACTTGATGGCCGATATGAAGTCATCGCAGCTCATGAGAGGGGTGTCTTTTCAACAGTGGGGCGTGCAAAAAATCTTAAAAATAGTAATGGTGAGCCCGTAGAAGTTGCCATAAAAATTATTCGTAGTAATGACACAATGTGAGTGGCCTTTGTTTGTGAGATATTCTCATTAAACTTACTGCTTTTAGCATGTATCCCTTATACTCACTATTATGTTTGTGTGTCATAGGTACAAGGCTGGTACGCATGAGTTAGTCATATTAAAGAAATTTGTAGGTGCTGATCCAGATGATAAGCGTCATTGTGTTCGTTTCCTTTCAAGTTTTAAGTACAGGAATCATCTTTGTTTAGTTTTTGAATCTCTCCATATGAATATGCGTGAGGTTTTAAAGAAGTTCGGTCGCCATATTGGCCTTAGCCTAACAGCAATTAGGGTGTATGCTAAACAACTTTTTATTGCACTGAAGCATCTCCGGAACTGTGGTGTTCTCCATTGTGATATAAAGCCCGATAATATGTTGGTATGACAATAATATTTTTTTGGTTAGATTGTTTCTTTTCAAAGAAAGATTAATTTTATTTGTTGGTCTGCCTCTTCTGAAATAGAAATATCCATTTTTTCCTTACTTTTTTTTCCTTTTTCAACCTCCTATTTGGACCAGGTGAACGAGGCAAAAACTGTTTGAAGCTTTGTGACTTTGGTAATGCCATGTTTGCTGGTAAAAATGAAGTTACACCATATCTTGTGAGTCGCTTTTATCGTGCCCCTGAAATCAGTAAGTTTATTTGCAGTGCAGTAGTCGCAAATTCACAATTCCTAACCATTTTTTGTCATTTTGAATATTTTATGGGTTTTTACTGTTGGGCTTTCAAACTTTTCTATGCAGTACTTGGCTTACCCTATGATCATCCATTGGATATGTGGTCTGTAGGATGTTGTTTATATGAGCTCTATACAGGGAAAGTTCTCTTTCCAGGTTATACTAACAATGGCATGCTACGGCTCCACATCGAATTGAAGGGCATTTTTCCGAAAAAGATGCTTCGTAAGGTAAACATTTTTTTATTTGTTTGTTTTTCATGTAATGTTTTGTCACTCTCTGAGTTAGGAAATTAATTAATTTAATGTTTTGATACAGCAGGTTTGCTTTTTTCTTTGCCTTTTTTCCTCTGTTTGTATTTTCAAGTATAGCGTGTGTTGCTATTGATATTCAGTTATTCTTGTAATCATGTTTACAGGGAGCATTTATTGAACAGCATTTTGATCAGGACCTGAATTTTCTTGCTACAGAGGAGGACCCTGTGACGAAAAAGGTGAGCTTGACTTTGCTATTGAAATTTTAATTTGATTCTGTTGTCCTTGTTTGAATAAATGAATGAAAGTTGAAGAGTGTTATTAATGGATGGTTGTTTTATTGCTTAGGCTATAAAGCGGATGATTGTAAACATAAAGCCAAAAGATATTGGAACAATCATCACCGGCTCTCCAGGGGAGGATCCAAAGATGTTAGCCAATTTTAAGGATCTTATGGAAAAAGTTTTTATATTGGATCCAGACAAGAGGTTGACAGTCTCACAGGCATTGAATCACCCATTCATCACTGGCAAGTGAACATTGTTGCTGATTTTGACTCCCACAATGATGTTCACTGCTATTTGTACATAGTGTTTCAATTTATATTGAGATTCTAATTATTTGGCATTATTTATGTTCTATGTACGGCCCAAGGGGTATCAGCACAGTTGGTCTGTTGAAGGGTAAAAAAGGGTGATGTCTGGTCAGAGTTAACACTACATTGGCAGTTCTTTCAGTGGAAAGTACTCTTTCTATTGTAAGATAACACGCCAAAGGCGGTTTCTTCTTTCTCGTGTGGCCATTGTGAAATTTAATCTTTGCTAGTTTTACTTAGTATAGCTGTTTGTACCTTGAACATTGCTTTTGCAATTAAGTTCATGGAAATTTTATTATGAGAAATTCAATTTCTTATTAATTGTAACCTTGTGGTTCTATGATCCTTTGCAGAAGATAGTCTGGTTTCTTCTTTCCTCTTTTCTTTTGTATCTGGTTCTAACATTTTTTTCATTACCAAACCTGCTTGAGTGTTCGAGATTCTAATTTAGTTTTTCATTCAGGAGACTTGCCAATGGTTTGAGGCATCCTTCCCGAGATTAGATGCTTCAAAGGAACCCAGGAGAAGGTACCTTGCTTGTTTATTGGGAGATTAATTTGATCGCAATAGAGTAAATTATGATTTCCTTTACAAATTTTTCATTTCCAATAGGATTGCTGGTTTTATTTAGGGAAATAATAATTTGAGTTTAAATGGTCTTTTTTGAGTCATGAGGAAATTCAATGATCATGTGAGGCTACCATTTTTTGTTTAAAGCTAGGTAGCTTGGTTAGGGGAATGGGCATGATCTTTGGACCTTTTTTTTTGTTTTTAACTTTTTTCTGCTTTGTGGGTGTTGCTTGCTGTCATGGCTTGAATCAGATATTTTCTTTGTTAAAAAATTATAGTTAGCTTTTCCTTCCATCAAACAGTTTGAATTTTTTTGCATTTATGTTCTTAAATTTTCCATTATTGCATATCCTAATGAACTTGCATTGCATCTTGTTCATGGCTGGTCATTCTGGAGGCATTCCATTGGAGGTGTTTGGCTGTATTCTTGAAGCAAATCCTAATCTCAGTGAGTAATTCTTCAATTCAGAAACTTTGTTAAGCCTGGGGAATGGAATAAAGTTGATGCTACTATTTAACCAACGCATCAAGATTTGATTTGCTTTTTCCATTTTTAGGTATCATACTTTTGGTCCTGCATTTTGTAAGTATGTTTGTCTGCTTTAATGGTCTATGTCATCCAGTTACCTTTGATCACTCTTACTTCTCTCTCTCACACACATACGCGCGCGCCCACATACACATACATACAAAACAAAATTCATAAATTGCAAGATCATAATTATTTCATTAAAAGTTTCTATGAGTGTTTTTGATGGTGAATGTTGGTGTAAACAACAGTTTGATATAGTTTGACTTCTAAGCATGGTCTTGTTCTTTCCCTTTGTGTTGTCATGAACCCCTAATGATATATTAACTTGTTGTTTGGTCAATATCTTACTTATAAATACAAAGGATTTGAATCGTATAATTACCTGATGCCTGGTGAATGGGGTTGTGGAGGATAAATGTCTTTCCTGTTAGGAATAACTTCATCCTTGAGTTGCTGAAGGCTTTAGTTTTGATTGACATCCTCAACAAAAGCCTATGTCTTTTATCAAAGATTCCCCCGCTATTAAACCTCTAAAAATTTCTGTTATATTATTTGCACATTAGCCAAATCATATCTTTACACCCAAATACAGGGATGTGTCTGTATCTAATTATCATAATAACAGAGGTTTATTGATTAAAGTAATATATATGCCAGCACCCAAATAACAATGAAGGGTCTGACATTAAAGGGGAACCACCACACCTCAGCTATTATGGAATCAATTATTAAAGTGGAGAATAGAGAAACATAATCAACAAAAGTAAAGGGAGACATGATGACTCTCAAGACATGAATGCTTGGATTGGATCGTTTCCGGATTGCAAACTTCAAGACTACATGAAATTGTGGTTTGAAACTTAAATTAAAAGATGGAGAAGATTAAGAAATGATGATGAATGACACCACGATCCATAACAGAGCGATAAGTTGGACGAGGATTCGCCATAAAGGAAAGTTTTCTTGATAAGAATCGATTTGGTTTCAATCAAGAACCAATAGGAGACTAAGCTCTCAATTCAAGCAAATGCTTAATTTCATTAATCAAAGTTGTTTGAAAATAGCATAGTCTGAGTATTTATATAGCTAAGTCTCTAATGATCAACTAAAAACTTAAGTTTAGGAAAATTTTGGGTAATATTAAAGCCCATTACAAAAATAATCAAAATTACAAAAGTCCTCGCAGAGGTGGTGCGGTGAGCGAGCAGAGGTGGCGCGCTGAGCGAGTAGAGACGCGTTAAGCCTAAAAGCTCTCAATCAGGAATTGGGCTAAGCGAACCAGTGGCGCACTAAGAGAGCAGAGGCGCCCTGAGCGAGCTCGCCGATAATCTTCAAGATGTTCAAATTTAGCTCCTTGTGTTTTCCTCCATCCTTGTCCTTGGTAAATAGTCCAGCTATGATTATCTTGGTCATCTCTTCTTGTAGAAGCTTGGCTTTGAACCTTGTTATTGGACCCTTCATGGAATGCTTCTAGAACTTCATGGTCCTTGGATAGTCCTCTATAATCTCCTTGAAAAGAATCTGTCATCGGATTTACATTCAAAACACCTATATCACAAAAAGAAAGATCAGCGACATTAAAATTATAACTCACCCCATACTCACTTGGCATGTCAATCATGAAGGCCTTGTCAATAATCCTCTCAAGGATCTTGAAAGGACCAACATCCTTAGGTTGGAGTTTAGATTTCCTTGGAAAAGGAAACCTATCCGTCCTCACACTTTGATACAATCACAGAATTGAATCTTCAATTACACTCAGAACGCAAGGTGAATTTCTGAATAACACGCACTCCTTTATTGATTTTTGGTAGGTGAGTACAAAAGATTTCCAAGAATAAGGAATAACAAAAATTTCTTTTCTCCTAGAGACCACTGTCTCTATCTAAAGCTAATACAGTTTTTTCCTGCTCTCTTTACCCCTCCTGCATTCCTATTTATAACCCTTAACCGAAATAACTACCTACTTGACAATAACAGCTTCTATTTCTTTTTAATTTTCCTTTGATAGACTTGCCATGCTCCCTTATTCTGACTTTTATATCCTTGGATTTCCACTACTGGTCTGTATCAATACCTCCCTCCTCAAAATCAAACTTGCCCTCAAGTTTAAAATCCAGAAATTGACATTTTATTGTATCATAATCCTCCCAAGTTGCCTCTTCCTTGGTTTGTCCCTGCCATTGTATCAGCACCTGATGCAATTCTTCATTCCCTAGTTTAACATGCCTATCACCTAACCGAGCTGTTGGACAGTAAATTAGTGCATCAATGCTCAAATCTTCAAGTAAACTAGGCTCAACCGGATGATCTCCCCTAGCCAATTTCAACTAAGCATGAAAAACTGGGTGTATTCTGGCCTGAGGGGGTAATTGTAATTTAAATGCCACTGCTCCAATCTGTTTCAAAATTAAATATGGACCATAATATCTAGCAGCCAGTTTAGGACTCAATTTCTGACCATTGAATTGTTTTGATGTAGTATGATCTTTAGATATACATAATCTCCTTCCTTCATTGTATGATCCTTTCTATGAATATTAGCCCTGTTTTTCATTATCTTTTGAGCCCTTTGTAAATGCTACTTTAGCTGTTTCAATGCTTCATCTCTATTCATCAAATCTTGTGCTACTACCTCTACCAATGTCTTTCCTGGTAAGAACCTTGAGATTGAAGGAGAGAGTCTGCCATATACTATTTCAAAAGGTGTACATTTTGCTGCTAAATGATAACTTGTGTTATACCAATATTCAGCCTATGCTAAATAGTTTCCCCATTCTCTAGGTTGCTTAGAGCAAAAACATCTTAAATAAACCTCCAATGTTCTATTGATTACTTCTATTTGACCATTTGACTCTAGATGATATGTTATGTTGAACTTCAAATTAGTTCCCTGCAATCGAAAAATTTCCTTCTAAAAATTGCTCATAAAAATAGGATCCCTATCACTTACCTATAGATATAAGAATGTCATGTAATCTCACAATTTCCTTCATGAACACTTCAGCTATATTCCTTGCTATGAAAGGATGTTTTAACATAATGAAATGAGCATATTTACTCAATCTGTCCACCACCACCAAAATACAATCATATCTCTGGAATTTTGGAAGTTCAGTAATGAAATCCATGCTTAATTCTTCCCAAACAACATTAGGAATAGGAAGGGGTTGAGAAAACCCTCAGGAGAAGAAGTATGATATTTGTTTCTCTGACACACTGAGCATTCTGCTACATACTTTGTTATATCTGCCTTCATTCCCATCCAAAAAACAAATTGTGCAATTCTCTTATATGTTCTATATACACCTGCATGTCCTCCTATTGTAGATGAATGAAACTCAGCCAACAGTCTTGGTATCCATTCTGAATTAGCTGAAATGACTAATCTAGCTTTATAATAAAGTCTCCCATTTTCCAGTGTATAATGTGTATAGTATTAGGATCCTTTTCCAAATCAGCATGTATTTTTGCCAAAATTGAATCTTGTAATACTTCTCTGTCAATTTCTGCAGCTTCAGGCCAATATATTTTTGAAATGGCTTTTAACTCCACTCCTTCCTCTCTCCTAGAGAGGGCATTAACTACTCTATTTGCCGCTCCCACTTTATATCTGATTTCAAAATCGTAACCCAATAATTTGGCCAACCAATTTTGTTGATTTTAAGTAGTAATTCTCTGTTCTAAGAGAAAACGAAGGCTCTTCTTATCAGAATAAACTACAAATCTTCTTCCCAACAAATATGGTTTCCAATGCTGAATTGCTAAAACCAACGCCATAAGTTCCTTCTCATAAATAGATTTGGCTAACGAATTTTCTCCTAATGCTTTCCTAAAATAAGCAATAGGACGTTTTTCTTGATATAAAACAGCTCCCAATCTCGTTCCTGGCGCATCACATTCAATGAAAAATTGCTTTGAAAAATCAGGTAATGCCAATACTGGAGCAGTGGCGACAACAATGATTAATTCATTGAAAGCCTTCTGATTTCTTTCATTCCATTTATAGCCCTTCTTTTTTAATAGTTCTGTTAAAGGCTTTGCTATCTTCCCATAATCTTTGATAAATCGCCTATAATATCCTGTGAGTCCCAAGAAACCCCTCACTGCTTTTACAGATTTGGGTAGTGGCCAATTTATCATAGATTCCACCTTTTTCTGGTCCATTTCTACTCCCATTGCTGAAACCACATGACCCAAATATTCTATTCTTCGTTTTGCAAAGTTACATTTTTTTTCTGGACATAAAAGCAATTCAATGTCAGCAATGTCAATACCTTATCCACATGATCTAACTGAGATTCCCAACTTGTGCTATAAATGAGAATGTCTTAAAAAAATCCAGCACAAATTTACTCAAAATGGTTTCAAAACAGAATTCATGGCACATTGAAATGTAGCTGGGGCATTTGTTAAACCAAAAGGCATCACTACATATTCATAGTGCCCTTGATGAGTCCTAAAAGCTATTTTTGGAATCTCCTCCTCATGCATTCTAATTTGGTGATAACCAGATCTAAGATCCAGTTTAGAAAAATAAACAGCCCCATACAATTCATCTAGTAATTTTTCTATTACAGGTATAGGAAATTTATCTGGTATAGTCAGCTTGTTTAGAGCCCTGTAATCGTTGCAAAACCTCCAGCTGCCATCCTTCTTTTTCACCAACAAAACTGGGCTAGAATAAGGGCTATTACTAGGCCTTATAATCCTTGATGCTATCATGTCAGCTACAAATTCTTCTATCTTATTCTTTGAGCATGAGCATATCTGTATGGTCTGACATTTACACGATTTGTTCATGTCTTTAGAGTGATTTTGTGATCCACTTCACGTCTAAGAGGTAAACTATGAGGTTCTTTAAAAATTTCCTCAAATGCTTCCAGCATTTGTGCTAACTGATCTGCCTGGTGAACAGATAAAAAATTCTCATTGACCTATGCTGCTTCATCTATTTCTTGCAATAAAATGGAAAAAATCACCAAAATCTGCTCTGGGTCAGATTTCAGAGATTTCTTTATAGTCCTAGAAGAAACCATCTCTTGGGATAAGGTTGGGTCCCCACAAATATTAACACTTTGTCCCTCCACACAGAACTGCATTGTTAGCTTTCCCCAATTCACCTTTACTTCCCCAAGTGTTTCCAGCCAAGTTACTCCCAAAATGATGTCAACTCTGCCCAAATCAAAAACAAAAAACTCCCCTTGTATTTCATATGATCCCAAATTCAAAATAAGGTCATCACAACACCCATGGGACTTCATTTTGTGTCCATCACCCAGCCTGACACAGAAAGGTTGTCTCCCTAACCTTAATCCCAAACTTCTGTGTTAAAGATCTCCCTACAAAATTGTGGTTGGCTCCACTATCAATAAGCACCAGGACAGAATTTCCATTTATAGTTCCTTGGAGCTTCATGGTTTTAGGTTGGGTCAAACCTCCTACTAAAAACCATGATAAATCCATCCATCTTACTTCTTTCTCCATATCCCTTTTTTCCTCTTCCATTTCTTGCACTTGCATAGGTGCCACCACAACTTCATCCTCTATTCCTTCATTGTCTTCTTGCTCTCCCAAAATCATTACACGAATATTTTTGTCAGCACAACGGTGTAAAGGCCCATATGGAAGATTACATTGGAAACACCTGCCCTCATTTCTACGTTTCAAATATTCAGAGTAAGGAAGATTCCTTACCCTATTGTTATCCTTTGAAAGCTGCCCATAATTTCCCCTGTCCATTGAATGGAGTTGAAAGATTCTCTCCACTGGTTTTTCACGCATTATACTGCCACTCTGAGTGCCTGAATACAATGATTTCTGACTCTGTCCCGAGCCAGGTTGCTGCTTGTAGGAAAAAGTCAAACCAAACCCAGTTTCTCTGATATTTGCCCTCATCTTTGATCCCATTTCATTCCAAGAATATCTCAAGGTTTGCTCAATATCTCGACCAAGATCCATTGCTCTAAAGATGTCTTGCAGATCATCAATGCACACAAGATTTCTCATTTCTGCCCTTAATCCCCCCATAAAGAAATCCAAAAGCAATTCATCTCCTACATTCGGTACCTAGGCTACCAAAGACTCGAAATCTTGGATGAATTCATCCACTGAAGCTTCTTGTCTTAATCGCGTTAATTGTTCGTAAGCATTCCCAAGATATCATCCCCAAACCGTCTTACCAAGGTTGTTTTAAGTTGCTGCCATGACTGGTGAGGTTCTTTCTTCATCAAGAACCTGAACCAAGCTATCGCCAGTCTTCCATGCTAACAAAAGCCATCGGAACACGTTCATCTTCCTCCACTTCTTGCATTTCAAAATAAGTTTCTGCTCTGGCTATCCAACCAAGTGGGTCTTCGCCATCGAACGTTGGGAGTTCGATTTTCTTTGTAAAAGAACGTCCCAAGACCGGTTCTATGTTGGAACCGCCATTGCCCCTTCCCGAATTAGCTTCGTCCAAGGAATCCAGCCCATATTTCTGCACCAAATCTCGCATAAACTCACATTTCTCCAATGCTATCCAATTTCTTGTTCACAATCTCCATTGATTTCTCCAACGCCTCAACACGGGATTTGGCAGATGCCATCGTAGTGGACCATGGCAGGTCGGACCACTTTGATACAATCACAGAATTGTATCTTCAATTACACTCAGAATGCAAGGTGAATTTCTGAATAACACGCATTGCTTTATTGATTTTTGGTAGGTGAGTGCAAAAGATTTCCAAGAATAAGGAATAAAAGAATTCCTTTTCTCCTACAGAGACCATTGTCTCTATCTAAAGCTAATATAGTTTTTTCCTGCTCTCTTTACCCCCCTCCCCCGCGCATTCCTGTTTATAACCCTTAACCGACATAACTACCTACTTTACAATAACAACTTCTATTTCTTTTTAATTCTCCTCTGATAGACTTGCCATTCTCCCTTATTCTGACATATATACTTGGATTTCCACTACTGGTCTGTATCACACTCCTTGAAAACTGTATCAAAACCTTGAGGCAACTCAAGGGCACTAAAAGATAAACACATATAATTTGGAATGAGTAAATACTTTTGTTGTCTAGCTAGCATCACTCTTTTTACTTCCTTAGGTTTGATGAACAAACCCTGTTTTATCATTAATTGTCTTTCACTCTTTTTTATTTTCTTTTGTTCTTTTTTCACTCTTTTTGCCATTTATTTCTTTTCGGCTTTTCTCTCTTAAATGACTCTTTTGTTCTTTCATTTTCTTTTCCTTTTGTCTTTTCAATCTCATATTTATTTGATCCTCACACACCTTAATTGGAGATAAAGGTGAGAGAACTACCTTTTTACCATTATGCAAAAAAGAGTAGCGATTGGTGACGCCATTGTGTACCACGTCTCTATCATATTGCCAAGGTCTACCAAGCAACACATGGCTAGCTTTCATAGGAACCAGATCACAAAGGACTTCATCAACATATTTTCCAATGGAGAATGTAAGCAACACCTGCTTATCCATAACCAACTCACCATTGTCACTCAACCATTGCAATTGATATGGTTTAAGGTGAGGGGTAGTTTTTAAACCAACCAACTCCACTAATCTAGTGCTTGCAACATTTGTGCAACTTCCTCCATCAATGATTGGAGAACAAACCTTTCCACTCACCAAGCATCTAAAATGGAAAATGTTTTCTCTTTGTGTATCACCTCTATCTTTGCATAAACTTCCCATAAGTCATCTTACCATCAAAAGATCTCCCTCCTCCAGTTGAAGAAAACAATCATCCTCAACTTCTCTAGAAGAACTATGAGAAGTCCCAGATGACTCACTATCCATCTCTCTATTTTCCAACACAATCATGGTCCTTTTGTTAGGGCATTGGGATGCAATATGACCCTTACCCAAACACTTAAAGCATTTAATTGAACTAAATTTATTTGAAGGGTAATGAGTAGGAGAAGTAAGGTTACCTCTTGAAGACTTCTGTTCAATAAGTTGGGAAGAAGAACCCTCCTTCTTGGAAGTGTCCTTATCCTTCCAAGATGAATGACCAAATGAAGACTTCTTGTAGGCTTGTTTTCTCTTTAATTGTTGTTCCACTTTTATAGCCCTATGTAGAAGTTCATCTATGGTGTTGTAGTTTTGAAGCTCCACAACATCTTGAATGTTCCTATTCAAGCCATTCAAAAATCTTGCCATTGTAGCCTCATTAGTCTCCTCAATGTTTGCCCTTACTAAAGAAATCTCCATCTCCTTGTAGTAATCATCAACAAATTTACTTCCTTGATAGAGTGTTTGTAATTTGTTGTGCAAGTCCCTTATATATTGAGGTGGGACAAATCTCTCTCCCTCATGATTCCTTTCATTATAAACCATGTGTCCGGTCGATATCTCCTCAATCTTTCTCTTTCCATTTGCACTTGAGTCCATCAAGCCATGGCATACCCTTCAAATTCTAAGCTAGCTAACTTCATTTTCTTTTCTTCACTAAAATTATGACAATTGAAAACTTGATTGACTTTTATCTCCCAATCAAGGTAAGCTTCCGGATCATTAGTACCTAGGAACTTGGGAAGTTTGAATTTCATATCTTCCATTCCATCCATATTCCTCCTATGCCTATGCCTTCTACCATCTTCATAGCCATCATCACTCCCTTGAGAAGAATGAGGTGATCTATGATGTCTCCTTCTCTCCATGTCTTCCATTCTTCCACTCAACTCTTGAGTACTTCTTTGTATCTCATCAAAACGTTCTCCCATCCTCGTTTCAACATTTCTTTGCAGCATATCTATTTGCTTAGCCAATGAAGTTATTTGCTTAACAGTTTTAGGTGAAGGTGGATCACTATTGGACACCATGGCTACAAGAAAAAGGTTAGTAAAACAAAACAATAATGGACCTTGCCACTCACAAAGTGTTTACACTCTTCAACACTCGTGTTTCACACTTGTAAGACTTTTTTTCTATAAGGTTCACTCTTGTCTTTTTCCACTCTCTAACTCTTCTTCAACTCTTGAAATTCAACCAAAGATTCCAATCAATGAATATCCAGGGTGAAAGATGAAACAAATCCAAAATCAACTTAATAGGTCAGGGAAGAAAGAAAACTCTAAGACAAAACCTTGGAAATTTAGAAGACAAGCAATAAAAGCTTAACAAGAAAGCAATCAAGAAAGACAATGATGAAGATATAAAAAAATAAAAATTGGCTAAAAATAAACCACAGTAATTATGCAAAAAGATAGTGTTATTAAGCAACAATAAACACACTAAGAGACAAGGCTTTTGTCAACTTTTTTTTATACTTGGGTCCTCATATTTTTTGATATTTTCATTTTGACCCCAATATACTTTTTAATAATTGCCTTTTGGTCTTTCGTATTTTCTCTTTTTGGACCACAAACTTTTGATATTTGCACAAACTCCCCAAAACTCTCTAGACAGAAATTTATGAATCAAACTCAGAAAATTTCCAGTAATGTTATGAGTTTCATGAAGAACACGAAGAATAACCCATATTCAAAGCAACTCCGAATTCAACAAAATGATAGGGGAATTAAAGGCAATTGCAAGCTAAACTCAAAAATCACACAAGAAACACAAAAAGAACAACAAACAAGCAAGAATCGTGATTTTTCAATTTTCATTTTCCGAAAAAAAATAAAAACGAAAATGCAAATAACATAGATAGAAATCTTTAGGAAATGCTTTCCGGAATCAAGCTCTGATTATCACACGATGACTCCCAAGACATGAATGCTTGGATTGGATCGTTTCCGGATTGCAAACTTCA
Organism: Glycine tomentella; assembly: GCA_007407185.1. NCBI lineage: Eukaryota > Viridiplantae > Streptophyta > Magnoliopsida > Fabales > Fabaceae > Glycine > Glycine tomentella. Next base: position 86,100 of record PYAF01002881.1, read on the forward strand.
AGACTCCATGAAATTATGGTTTGAAACTTAAATTAAAAGATGGAGAAGATTAAGAAATGAAGATGAATAACGCCACGGTCCCTAACGGAGCGATAAGTCAGAGGAGGATTCGCCACATAGGAAAGCTTCCTTGATAAGAATCAATTTGGTTTCAATCAAGAACTAACAAGAGACTAAGCTTTCAATTCAAGCAAATGCTTAATTTCATGAATCAAAGTTGTTTGAAAATAGCAAAGTCTGAGTATTTATATAGCTAAGCCTCTAATGATCACCTAAAAACGTAAGTTTAGGCCTATTTTGGGTAATATTAAAGCCCATTACAAAAATAATCAAAATTACGAAAGTTCTCGCAAAGGCGGTGCGCTGAGCGAGCCAGAGGCGCATTGAGCGAGCAGAGGTGGCGCACTGAGCGAGTAGAGATGCGCTAAGCCTAAAATCTCTCGATCAGGAATTGGACTGAGCGAGCCAGAGGCGCGCTGAGCGAGCAGAAGCGCACTAAGCCTAAAAGCTCTCGATCAGGAATTGGGCTGAGCGAGCCAGTGGCACGCTGAATGAGCAGAGGTGGCGTGTTGAGTGAACTCGTCAATAATCTTCAAGATGTTCAAATTTAGCTCCTTGTGTTTTCCTCCATCCTTGTCTTAGGTAGATAGTCCAGCCATGATTCTCTTGGTCATCTCTTGTAGAAGCTTGGCTTTGGACCTTGTCATTGGACCCTTCATGGAGTGCTTCTAGAACTTCATGATCCTTGGATAGTCCTCTATCAAGACAAACAACACATCCTGTAAAGCAGTGATTATCTATTGTACCATTAAATATGACATGCAGGTCATTTTTTGTCTGAATGGATGTGGAGAGGAAAGTTTAAATATGCTTTTTCGATGTTTGTCATGATTTGTACTTCTGTTTACTGAAAAGTTTTCTTGTTTTTTTTTATGTATCCTGTTTGGTTTATTAATGTGGAACTGGAACTAGAGTTGTTTTATTGAATTGCTCTATACTGGTTTTGTTGGAGGTGGGTGGTATGATAAGTACGCTAAAAGGTTAACAACTTAAAAATGCCTGCGGTATTAATGAAATTAATTGAGTATTTTAAATTTCCAAGTTTTTGGTATTGATAATGTGTAAATGCAAGGGTTTGCCTCAGGGTTTGCCTCTTTGCGTATGCAAGAGTAAGACTGCATGCAATGACTCTTCCCCATACCTTGACATAGCAAGGAGCTTTTTGGCACTGGGGTATGTTAGTTTCTTTAATTGATGTTGTGTAAATGATGTAGAAAATTCATTTAGATTGTGATTCTAAACAGATCATGTAAATATTTTATTGTCATCTGTTCTAAACAAACTTCTGGTTGCCTAGCATGAATAGTTTTGTAGTTACGTATAACATTTTCTGATGTTCCATTTCAGCTTTTTTTCTTTCTGGCAATTCCTTTCTCAGCCATTAACTTTTGGCGTTCATGGGTGCCAACTATGTTGGGTAGGACTAAAGCACAGGCAATTCTAATTAGTGGTTGTGCCATGTTATATCTATGTTGGGTAGCATCTATTTATGCTTTACTTTTATATTTTTACACCTTCATACCAATTCTGATGTTCATCACAATAAATAGTTAAAGTGTGGTATTTTATTATGCTTACATATCAATCCTCTTTTTTTGATTTTAGTGTTAGTTTAATTTTGTATTGATTTCATAACTAAAGGAAACTTAGTTTGGGAAACTGGGTTTCTGATGTTGTAATGATAACTGGTTGCTGATGCCTGTGGTTTTGCTCTTGACAAGTGATATGTATACTCACACTATTGCAAGAAAGGTCTTTAACGACGGTTGTTTTAGCCTTTTAACGACGGTTCCACAACCGTCTTCGTATCATGTGTTGTGGAAAATAAGGACATACAACGACGGTTACGAAACCGTCTTCGTTTCCAATTTTAACGACGGTTTTCAAATACAACCGTCGTAGTTTCGCAATTAATTTTTTTAAAAAAAAATATACATTCAACGACGATTTTCTGAAACAACCGTCTTTGAAAGTATGAATCAAAGACGGTTTTGGTGAACAACCGTCTTTGAATGTACCTTTTTTTTTTTCCACAGATTTTCGAAGACGGTTTTGTAACACCCCAAAATTTTGAATCACAATTATTAGGGTAAAATGTTAATTTGAGGCAGTACAAAAGATTTGGGAAAAAATGACGAAAATGCCCCTGGACATTTTTGAAATGACCAAAGTGCCCTTAGGCATTTTAAGAAGAAAATTTTATAAATGCTCGGGAGGTTTGAAAAAGGATCAGAATACCTTAAGGGTAACAATTACAGAGTTTCCCTGAACATTTTTGGAAATGATGATTTTACCCCTAGGGTAAGGGATAAAATTACCAAAATGTCCTTTAGGTCAAAAATTGATTAGATGACTTTAGAAATTCATGGGGACCTGAGTATTGGGTAAAATACTTTTAGAGAACAAAATATTAACATGGTTGGTAGCAGAGAACCATAAACTGTAATTTCTAGGAATTTTGGAAAATATTTTGAAAAAAAGAGCTTAATATAGACTACCTCAGATATTAGAAAATTATAAGAAAAGTATGGACATAATCGATAGAGTTTTCTCTTAATGATGGGAGGGATAAGTGTTCTAAATAAGTTAGTTTAATAATTTTAATAATTCAAAACAAAATAGACCAATAAGAATTCAAGTAAAATTATTACATGTAATTAAAAGAAAAATTGGTTGATTTGAATTCGTAATACAAGTTTTGGCCGTGTGATCTAGGATCAAAGGATAAAACTTTAAGAAGCTTCAAGATTGGCCACATGGAAGGCTAAGAAGCTTGAAAATTCCTATTGGTCCAAGTAGAAAACTAGACATAAATGACTTAAGGAGATATTTGTTGAAGAAAAACTTCCTCTTGATTCCTTTGGACTCGTAGACATTTCTACATAGTATTTCAAAGATCCCAACGGTCAGAAGTTAGATATATAAGATAGGAATATACCTTTAAAATTTCAAGAAGATCCAACGGTTAATGAATTCAAAACAACTATTTTACTAATACGGGTTTTTGGGAAAAGCTACCTCACGGATTTGCCTAAAAATCAAAGTGAATGCACCTTAGGCAAGCTAATACACGTGCAAGGCTAGATGATAGTAGAATGGTGTGGAATTTTCAAGATTTAGGACACTTGTAAGGTGAGAAAGCTTTGGCCAATAAAATGAAAACAACCAAAAAGCAAGGTAATCATGGACTTTGGAGATTTTTGTAGAAAAAGCCAAATAACCTAGCCTATAAAAGGAGTAATGGGGGCCAAGATGGAGACCACTTCACGTGTGATACTCCTC
>PYAF01002881.1:105683-115962 GCA_007407185.1 Glycine tomentella
GTTTTCGTCTTTTTCTCCTCAAGGGCATTTTTGTCATTTCTGATTTACGGAAAGGGCAATATGGTCCTTTTTCTTCAAACATTTCCGTAATATCTCTTATTGATATTTTATCCTAATCCTTCAAATGTAGAGTATCAATTTGCCTAATACTTGCTTTAATATTTAACTTTAGTTTAAAAATTTTGGGATGTTACACAGGACATGCAAAATGGCCTTTGACACTGTATCCAATTAGATTTCCATATGCTGGAAAGTCATTAATGGTACAAAATATCATTGCACGCAAAGTAAAGGTCTCTTGTAGGTGGGCGTCATACACGTCTACCCCGTCAACCCACATTTTTGTCAAGTCTTCGATGAGTGGCGCAAGGTAAACATCAATATCATTGCCTGGCTGTCGTAGACCCGATATCATCATAGACAACATTATGTATTTTCGCTTTATGCATAACCAAGGAGGGAGGTTGTAAATCATCAATAGCACAGGCCACGAACTGTGGTTAGTGGAAAGGTTACCAAACGGATTCATTCCGTCGAATGCAAGACCTAGCCATAGTTCCTTGGGTCGTCACCGAATGTTGGAAACAAACGATTAATTTTTTCCCATTGAGGAGAATCGGCCGGATGTCTAAGAAATCCATCAATTTTCCTCCCATTTGCATGCCAAATCAGGTTTCTTGTGTCATGTGGGTTAGCAAACAATCGCTTAAACCTTGGAATAATTGGAAGATACCAACAGACCTTTGCTGGACGACCCATGTTTGTCAAAGACTCATCACTACATTCTTCATCGTTGCCTTTGTATCGTGATTCACCACATGTGGGACACTTATGCAGTTCAGCAAAATCATTCCTAAACAATACACAATCATTACGGCATGCATGTATTTTCTGGTACTGCATGCCCATAAGACATAATATTTTCTTCGCTTCATAATGATTTTTCGGCAAAGTATTATCTTCAGGAAGCAATTTCTTCAACAAAACAAGCAATTCAGTGAAGCTCTTGTCACTCCACCAAAATCTAGCCTTCAAATTCACCAATGCTAACACCGCTGACAAACGTGTGTACGTTGTGCACGTAGAATACAAAGGGATTTGCGAATTAGTTTGTACTTTGTTATACATAGGTGCGTGGGCTTGCTGAATACTGGCTTCTCCAAGGTCACGTAGCATGTCTTCTATACGATCATCTGTAGGTACATCAACCGGCGAGGGGTTGGGATAGATGGCTTTTCTAACAATTCACCATGCCATATCCATTTTGTGTATGTTGGAATTATGCCGTCACATATTAGATAAGATCTGATTTCCTCAATTAACTGGCGTCTTCCATTGCCACATTTCAGATAAGGACAGAAATATTTGCCATGCAGCAAAGGTGCATTAAGTGAGGTAAACTGTAAGAACAAGTGTTAAGAGATATGCTTGCATAAACATTGATCATTTACTTTCATTTGTTAGCTCCCACCGACTTAGTTTACTCCCCTTGACTTAGATAACTTCAACGATTATTAATTTGCAAAAACACAACAGAAAAACAGAGCATAACAGAGAACAAATAGAGTTTCTCTTTAGTTGGTTATCAATCAAATTTTTCTCCCCCTATTTGGCTTATCAAAGACAAAAGGTAGCATAGCAATGAATAAGAAGGAGAAATGTAAATTTCATTAATGGAAATGGAAAAACAATACATTCATCAGAAAAAGAAAAAAAATAAAGTAAAGCAATAACAGAAATATATAAGAAACCTAAACTAGTTTATCAAAATCATCAAGGACAAGCCTAGCTTCTATGTTTTCTAGCCTAGATTTCATCTCCTCCAAAGATGAATTAGTCTCAGCCCTTAATCATGATGTAGGGACAATAAGAATCCGTATTTTGAATCATAAGTGATTCAAATGGACTATAAGATGGTTGAGCAGGGCCTTCATCTTCAACTTCTTCATTAGCCTCTTCATCAACTTCTTCTTCATTTCCAGCAGCAGGGAGTTGTAGTCCAGCCATTTGCCAACCATAAGGGGTCTTAACCATCCCCGGCTTGGTAAGATGTTTCTCTTTGATGAGGCTGCTACTGGAGTTTGTGTTGTCAACAACCTCATTAGAGACATCTATATTGAAGTAATCAATGAATCTGGACACAAGAACAACATATGGAAAAGGATAATTCACCAATCTTTTGGATTTAAGCATAATTTCCTCAAAAATGAGAATCCAATTCATCTAAATGGAATTTTTCATGCCATACACAAGCTGTATGTAATCATTAGTGGCTTGGGCATGATTAGTGTCTCTTGGGGCCAAGATATAGGTGATTATGTAATGAAGAAATCTATCTTTATGAGTTATAGGGCCAGTGAAAATATAATGAACACTTATTCAAATAACCAAGAGGGGGTAAATTGGTTTTACCTCAGAGTTTTTAAAATTTCCTTTCAAAATTGCTACAGCAGAAGACTTCAAGAAGGATCGTATTTTTAAAAACAATTAAGAAAACAATTTCTTCACCTTCTATTCACAAAAACTTTTTCCTTAAACAAAAACTTCACCTTAACCAATCAAACCACTTTAGTGCTGTGACCAATCTTGTAATATGAACAAATTAACACTTCAAGAACAATATGAAGATAAATAGAAATATTCAAACACACAAGATTTATATTGGTTTACCTCTTAACCCCGGAGGCTACATCCAGTTTTCTTCTAATCAAACCTTGATTAGAGTTTCATTATAACAAATATAATATCTTTACAAGCTTACAATGATCTCTTTTACCCTCCCTAGGTAAAATTCAAAATCTAAACCTATAGACTTTTCAAAAGATCTAGAACCAGAGATCCCCTCTATGTTCTTTCTTCTAGTACCCTTTCTAGATAAAGCTTTAAAGATTACAATTTGTTATAAGAACATTCAACAACAAATACAACACACATATCAACAATAACTAAGCTTATAGTTCAAGAAAGATATCACCTCTCATTCCTCAGTGAATTCAATAAAATGAATGATCTAACCAGACTGCGAATGTATGCAAATGATTTTTCTTGATGACTTCTTTAATCAGAAAGCTTGAACAAAACTTTGCATCATGTAGATAATGACTTCATAACATGACAAACTCCATGACTCTTACAATCTTTTGATTTTCTAATCTCTCTCTTCCGTTGTGTATTATGAACTCTTGAAGGTGATTTTCTAAGTGATTGTATGAAAACTTCACAAAGTATCTCTTTTTAAAACTCAGTGCAAGTTGTTCTGTTTATAAAAAAATAGACTTAACTAACTGTAATCGATTATTTTATCAATGTAATCAATTATTTTAACCAGATAATCGATTAAAGTGTTCATCAGGATTCTGGAAAAATGTCAAGAACAAAATAATCAATTAAGTCATCATGTAATCGATTAAGTCATCATGTAATCGATTAATCCAGATGACCTGTGTTTCCTGATACACATAGATAATCGATTAATTTCCCAAATAATCGATTATCACAGACAATGTGAAAAACTCGTCAATGTATATTTAATCGATTACAATAATCTGGTAATCGATTAAACCAGATAAAAATGCATTTGTGAATTATGCAGTGACTCAGATAATCGATTATTCCGTGATGTAATTGATTATCACAGAGGACATCTGATTCTATGTTAGACTTATTTAATCGATTATTAATCAATGGTAATCGATTAAAATATTCATAAGGCAATATTCAGACCTGTTCACATGCATTTAATCGATTATATCATAGGTAATCGATTAAAACATTGAAAAACAGTTTTTCTAACAATCTAATTGCCTTTATGACTTAACATCTAAATGCATATTACCATATGATTAGAAATGATTTAATGTATGTATGAATGCATGAATCAATCAAAATTTAGTGAGGATTATGAGGCTTTAACCACTTGAACCAAGCTTAAGCAAGAAATTACAAATGCCATCAATTGAGTGGGCATGTAAAATATCAAAACTTGCATTTTTCTTCTTCTTGATTCCATATCTTCATCTTCCTCATAGCTAACAATCTCCCCCATTTTGATTTGAGCATGCCAAATACTTGATTGATGGAACATGCCAAATACTTTGAGAATATGAACATATCCTTCATCCTAAGTACTAGATACAAACTAACTAGATTTAGGGCCAGTTTTATAGATTTTCTTAATAAAATGAAAGATAAGTGCCTTTAATATAACCCTAATTTTACTATGATATGCACTTATCAACTCCCCCCAACCTAGAATCTTGCTTGTCCTCAAGCAATAGTAAAAATATGAAAACATGCTTGGTAAAGAATCAACTTCCAAAAAATGATCAGGACATTTTTAAATAGTTAACCTTAAGAATTGAAACAAAAGGTGAAATTCACATAACCAAAATGAAATTAAGATTAATTCACATTTCCTTCCTAAAGAACATAAGAGGAAACATATGTCTGATTCAAACAGAGGAAAACTTCTCAAAGTGTTTAATTTTCTCACAGGTAAGCGTTTCATCTCAATTCCTACACTGATACTTTATAGATTAATTTTGCAATTCATTTGTCATCAAATCAAAATGCATAATCAACAAGGATCATTAGGTCTTTTATGGCTAGGCTTTTGGCTAGAAAAGAAATCTTGGTTTTTTCTGGATATTCAAAAAGACCTTTGGAAGAGGAGAGTATATATGGATAAAACATTAAGATCATTTCTTCCTATTTCTTCTTTTTCCTTTTAGGATTTCTCTTTTTGTCAATTCTTTTACCCAACACTTTGTATTTAAAACACAAGACTTTGTTTATTTTTCATATTTAAACCAATTTTTTCTTTCTTTTTGTTTTTCTTTTTCTTTTACTTCTTTTCTTTCTTTTCTTTTTACTCAACACATGAATAGCATATAGCCACTTTTAAAATCCTTTTTCATAGCATGAACTACCCAAAAGAAGTTCCATCACAAATTATTCCCTTTTTGCTCTCCTATCCTTAGGTAAGGTATGGAATTCCTATCCTAGGTTAGGGTTTGCAACAAAATCTCAATTGTTTGGCTCTAAAGTGGTTGCAAAATGGTAAATCATTATGTTTATGTTTGGGATAGCTTTTTGGCTAGTGGCTTTAAAAGATGTTTCAAAACGAAAGACGGCCTAAATCATATCCTTCTATTATATGTTTTGACAATTACAAATTTATGCAAAATCACTATAAATCATATCAGTGAGGTCTCTCAATAATATATGTGGTTGCACACACTTACTGGGCTCAAGGTCTGTTTTCATGCTCAAATCAGATCAATTGTTTCAAAAATATTCTTTATTAAGTTTTATGGAAAAGTCTTGCCTTCATTTGGTAATTTGGAAAATCATTTCATTTGTTTTTCATTCTCAAGGTTTGTTTTTTTAAATTCATTTTTGTTGTTCTGATCCAATAAAAACTAAGTTCCAAACAATTTTTGTTGATTCTTTTCAGAACATATAATCTTTCAAGAAAAATTTTCCTTTTAAGACCCAAAAAGAATTTATAATATCCAACTATTGTAAAGAAAGCAAAAAAAATTTGGTGTAACTTCCAAAAAGATATAAGTTATCAACATACAATACCAAAAAGGTTTAACAGTATATAATACCAAAAAGATTTATAATACCATTAGGATGAGATAGTTAGTAAACAGTAATATAGAGTATTTAGAAAGCAATAAAGATAAAGACAAAAATAAACAACGTAAAGTATTTAGGAAAGCGATAAAGAAAGCTGTAAAGAAATTAAAAACAGTGTCATAGTGTCACAGATTATGCAAGTCCGTGAGATAAGCTGCCAAGTCTTGCTCTAAGTCATCATCTGTTGCGTCTCCTCCCTCTGCTGCTTCCTGAGTAGCCGCAGGTCCTTCTTCTGCTGCAGGATCCTGGTGGGCCCTAGAGCCTGCTGCCTCCTCCTGGAATATTGGCCTGTCCCCAGGCCATGCTGCGTGAGCTCTGAACTGTTCTGGAGTGGGCCATGCAAATGGACTGGGATCCTGACTATGCTGATGTAGAGTATAGTTGTAGAAGCTCTCGTTCAACTACATCTGGCCTCTGAAGTTTGCAGCTTACTGGTCCACCATGTGCTGCATGTATGTGTTCATTTGGAGTTCCATTCTTTGCAGGTAGGTGGAAATGGGCTCCAAAGAAACTGGCTCTGGAGACTGCTACTGTGGGACCTATCTAGCTAAATAATATTTGTCAATAAAAGCACGGTTAATGGGAGGTCGGATGGTCCTAGAGGGATGTACTTGGATTCCATATAGTTGGCATAGGCCAGTAGTCAACACAGGAAATCCAAGTGCTATATTGGCTCTTTCAGGGTTAAGTGGATGCCTAGGTGGCTCTAAGATCACAAATTGTTGAATTACATCAGAAATTAAGTAAGCCACATCAATGCTAAGCTGAGTCATACAACTGAATGCTAGTTGACATTTAGGCATTGGAAGGTCAGAGTTGTGGTCACTAGGCAAAATGTTACTTAGCAAAAAGGTCATTCATATTTGGGTAAGGGTAGTCATGTTTGTGTGCATTAATCTTACCCTATTACTTGCAACGTTCCATGCAAAATCACATCTTCGTATGCACAAGAGATGGATCATAGCCTCTTCATCAAAATTATTATACCTGGCCATATAGTCACAAAGTTATTTTTTTGGCAGGACTAGTGGGTTTCCTAGAAACTGATTTATGGCATCAGGATCATATGGAATCCATTGTCCCCTAACAAATGAACGTTTATCAAACAAGGCTCCCTCCAATGGCCAAGCGTTGGCGTAGAATTCCAAAACAATTTTAGGATCAAACTTTTGCAATGGAGTTGCCAGTGGTCTCCACCTATGGCTATCGAGTTCTTCGGTGAAATGTGGATATTCGTCATCCATAAGCTGAACTCGTCTTTCCTTGAGGAATGACCAATTTTTTATTGCTTCAAATCTCAACTAGTGCTCTTTGCTTCGAAATCTTTGCTCATCATAAATAAAATCCTCAGGAGGAGGTGCATTGGAAACTTCATTTTGAGCTCTTTTAGCAGGTAATTTCTTAGGAGCCATCTGAAATGACATCTTGAAAACAGATTTTAGCATGTAAAAATAGTGATGGACTTAGTTGGGATAATTAGGTGACAGCCCATGTACAATCAAGACACTTACAAAATGGCAAAACTTCTTATTTTTCAAATGCACAATTTTGTTCATGTATTCCATTTTATGCACACTAACCATGTAAGTGAAATGACACTAAATTCTGGAATTTTTCTAACCTACAACCATTCCATTTTAGTGACATTTCCTTATATACACAAAATAGCAAGTCATGCATATACACATATAAAAAAATCAAAAAGTGATGACTCCATTTGAATGCTAAGCCTAAGTCGTGATCAATGGCATATGTGGATTTGTCTAAGACAAGCATGGAGCAAGTTTTATGCATTAACAAGGTGCCCATTACAAAATGAATTCATTGTGGCATTTCACCAAACACTTGGTTACATACAAATTTGTGCATGAAAATGGACATATTGGCACACATCCTACACCAATTTTTGCAAAGAAGTAAGGGAAGAAGTAGACCAATTGCATATATACAGCGAAAATTTTGAGCAAAACAAAACATTTGATTTAAGGAATTCTAAACCTAATTCATGTTTGAAAAGAAAAGCAACAAGAACATTATGTATATACAAAATATAATGGAGAGGGATATTATTCAGAAATTTAATTGATGGAAGAGAGGGATACTTACATGGGGAGAACAAGAAGAAAAACCAAGAAAATGGAGGGGTGCAGCAGCCTGGGCGAGCTTGGGAGAAGAGCACAATGGAAAGCACAACAAAATGAAAAGTGAAAATGATGGAGGAGGAAAGTTTTTGGATTTTTACCTTCTTGCAGTTGTACCGCAGTGGTGAGTCTTTCAACATCACCACCCAGATAAGGCTTGAGTCTGCTACCATTCACTATCCATGTTCTTTTTGTGGTTGGGTCATCAAGAGTCATAGCTCCATGTGACATTACTTCCTTGATGGTGAAGGTCCGGACCATTTGGACTTCAGCTTTCCTAAAAACAATCTTAATCGAGAATTAAATAACAAAACATGTTGCCCAGGATGAAAACTCCTTTTTAAAATTTTTTGATCATGATAAAATTTAACTTTTTGCTTGTAAAGTTTGGAATTTCATATGTTGAGAGTCTTAGTTCCTCCAATTGATGCATTTGTAACTTTCTCTGTTCACCTGCAGCAGTAAGATCAAAGGTAAAGAATTTTAAAGCCCAGAAAGCTTTGTGTTCCAATTCAACAGGTAAATGGTGTAACATCCTCAAAATGGTATTCACAGTTATAAATAAATTTGTGGAAATGTGATGATACTTGGATACAAACATGTTTAAAGAAAAAAGACTATATCACTCTTTCCTTGAAGTAGAAATTACAAGAATACCCTTAAGGCAAAAATTACAAAAATACCCTTAGATATTTTTGAAAGGACAATAATACCCATAAGATGAATGACAAAATTACCAAAATGCTCTTAGGCAAGAAATGCCTAAATATCTTTAGACATTTTGTGGAATCTTGATGAAATTACAGAGTACTCTTGGCTGACAGAGTATCAAAATATTTCGTGACAGAAAACTCTAGAATAGAATTTCTATAAATTTTATAAGATAACAACTTTGAGACTTTGTTCAAGAGAATTCAAACATCAGAAAAATATGGGAAAATGATAAATAGAATCTATGGAATTGTCTCTTAATTATAGGATGTATAGACCTATTTAATAAAATAGTTTAGTAATTTTGATGGTCAGAAGTGGTATGAACCAATCAGAATTAAGATAAATAGCAGTCTTGTATATAAGGTTTATATATAGCACTTTGTATAGACTGCTTGTGATTAATTTAAACTGTCATAGAGATCAATTTCTAGGAATCTCCAGAGTTCTATTATTCAATATTACTTTTAGGTAGAAGAGTTCAAATCAAACTTGACTTCCTACTAGAAAATACCATATGTGAAGCCATATTTGAAACTAGGTTTTTCTTCATCATCAAAAATGACACATGTAGCATGAAAAGAAGAAAAATTTGTCTTCCTCCCCTTTATCTTGATGAATCAAGTGAAGCATAGTGTAGAAGGGAGGAGAAGTTTCTTGAATAGCCACTTGGAAAGACAAGCCATAGGATGAATACAAGTAGAAGGACACTTGTATGGCACATGATGAACTTAGAAGATTTTTTCTTATAAAGTAAGGAAGTCATCATGAACCTAGTTAGAATCTAAAAGAACAAGAAGTAATCAAGTTAGGATGAAACTAAATGAAGGTAATTAAGTTAGGATGAAACTAAATGAAGGTAATTAAGTTAGGAAGGGCAAAAATGTCCTTGAATATTATATCATTTTCTAAACACTATATAAAAGAGGGGGGCCTTAAGTGCAAGCCATTTTCAAGACACCCCTACCCAATTCACGTGAAGACTCTCTCTCCCTCATATCACCTTCATATCACTTTCATCCTTCCCTTTTAAAGCTTAAAACAAGTAAGAAAAGACTCCACCACCTTGAAGAAATAACGTGTGAAGCTAGCAATCTTAGGAAGAGTTTTGACAAAGCTTAGTAGAAAGATATCAAGACATCAAATTCGTAGAGGATTTCCCAAGGAAGGAAGCCATTATTCCATTCCATTTTCAAGACTCAAACTCACTTGAGGTAGGCTAAGCTTAAATCTCTAGTTAATCAATGGTTTGGATTAATTCATATGGTTTATTAGGTAGATTTATGGTTACCATTTAGGCTTGAATTTCATGTTATTTCAAGGATATTCTTTGATGAGAATATGTTGATTTAAGCCATAGGATAGGTGATGATTTATAAGCATAAATATTAGTGATGTATGGAAGCCCATTTGATGATCTTTTGAAGGTGATTTTGATGATATTAGGGTTGTTTGTTTATATTTTTATGGAAATGTTTTAAATTAATTTTTAGAAGCAGAGGATGAATGGTATGTAGATATGATCGAAGCCGTATTCAACCAAATTAATACAATTAAATGCAGTACTAGGAAGTAACCTAGGTCGTCTCTCAAGGATCGATTAATTGTGTTCAGGGATTAAAATGTATTGGGGTTTTTGACAGAATGCAAGATTATATATGAAATTAAAATCGAAATATCAAAAGCAGTGATTAAAATGGCCAGGTCTGGAACAGATTGCGTTCATAATATCCTTGGTTCACAAAACATAACCTATCCTGTCTTAATCCTGGTTAGTCCAGATT
>PYAF01002882.1:0-16485 GCA_007407185.1 Glycine tomentella
ATTTCTGTTTTTATTCAACCAATCATCCAACATCAATAATTATCTCTTTATTTGCTGTTTTATTTTCCAATCATTTAGAATTAATATTATTGTAAAAATTTCCCCAATCCCTGTGGAGACGATACTTTACTTACACTTTATTACTTGTTAAACGATCGGTGCACTTGCCGTAAACATATTCGCATAAATCGCGCAACACTTATTTGACTTAGGCTTCTTCTTACTTCCTTATCTTCACATGGTCCCTCACCATTCAAGGCTATCCTTGATTTGTTTCTTCATCTTAACCGTAGCTTGCTTATTGTGTGCCAAGAGGTTATTGATTTTTCTCCAAAAACCCGTATTAATAAAATACTCACTTTGAATTGGTTCACCGTTGGATCTTCTTAGAATTTTAAAGGCATATTCCTAGCTTAAATATCTAGCTTTTGACCGTTGGGATCTTTGAAATAATTCTTAGAATTCCCTCCGTGTCCAAAAGAGTCAAGAGGAAGTTTTTTTTTCTTAAAAAATCTTCTTAGTCTCATTATTACCTTACTTTACATTTGGACCAATGATATGGCTAGGCTCCTTAACCATCCATATGAACATTATTGACTTTTCTTCAAGTTTTCCTCCATTGATCTTGCATCATTTGGTCAAGACTTAATTTAGAATTCCATGTTTTTCTTAATTCCATGTAATAGCTTTATTTGAATTCTTATTGGTCCATTTTGTTCCTAATTAATAAAATTATTAAATTAACTCATTTAGGAAACCTATTCCTTCCATAATTAAGAGAAAATTCCATAGATTATATTCATACCCTTCTCATAATTTTCTGATACCTAGAGTAGTCTAGATTAAGCTCTTTTTAACTTAACTTCCAAAATTCGTAGAAATTCTATCTTGGGGTTCTCTGCTCGCAACTTTGCTAATAATTGGTTAACTAAAAGTATTTTATACTATGCTCTGGTTCCCATTAATTTTTGAGGCCATCTTGGTTAGTTTTTTACCTAGGGGCATTTTGGTAATTTTGCCACTCACCTTAGGGGCAAAATCGTCATTTCCAAAAATATTCCGGGAAACTCTGCAATTGTTACCCTAAGGGTGCTTAGATCATTTTTCAAGCATCCCAGAGTAGGGGCAAAATCGTCATTTCCAAAAATATTCCGGGAAACTCTGCAATTGTTACCCTAAGGGTGCTTAGATAATTTTTCAAGCATCCCAGAGTGTTTATAAAATTTCCCCCTTCATATATCTTACTAAAATGCCTAGGGCAATTTGGTCATTTCTAAAATGTCCAAGGGTATTTTCGTCATTTCCTTTAAATCCTTTTGTACTGTCTCTAGTTAACATTTTACCCCAATATTTGAATGTGATTACAAAATTTTGGGGTGTTACATAAGCAAAGAGAGGCGTTACAAAACCGATGTGGTGAATAGGACATTGAGTCAACTCCTTAGATGCTACATCAAGGGCAATTTGAGGACTTGGGAGGAGTGCCTACCTCACATTAAGTTTGCTTATAACAGAGTGGTTCACAAGACCACTTCCTTACCTCCTTTTGAAATTGTCTATGGCATCAATCCTTTAACTCCTCTTGATTTATATCTGTTGCGAAATAAGCACACGGCAAGTGCACCACTCGTTTCAAGTAATAAAAGTAGGTAAGTAGAGTATCGTCTCCACAGGGATTGGGTGAAATTTATAGCAAGTTGCAGTCAATGCAATTGGAAATAAAAAGAAATTATTTGTGAAGAATTTGTTGTGTGTTGAGTGTTTGAAAGTAAATTGAAAAGAAGTAAATGTAGTAAATAGTTGGGTTGTTACCAATGGAATGAATGATTGTGGTTAGGCATAATCCCCTTTGATCCCTACCTCTTTCACTTAACTGGTCATTAAATTTAATTAATTCTGTTTACTCAGAGAATAAATCTTTCCTAGATTAGTTAATCCCTAATTCCTTAGCAAATTAACCCTTTAACCTGAATCGAAAACCTAATCCCTTAGTGAATTCTATCGAGTTAAGCAATTGAAAGAGTTTATTATAAAGTTCTGCAGCCACGCGTCCCTATCCCTAGGCAATGAACAACTGTTAATTTATTCATGTCAGAAATTAGAATCCCAACATCCCCATTGCGAATCCTAACCCTCAGCACTTAGATAGAATGGCCAATTCTAAACAAGAATAAAACAATGAACAACAGAATAAATTAAAGCAAACATAATAATCTCATTCAATACCAATCAAGTTACAGAGGAGTTTACATCGGTTCTTGGCCTAACCACAATTCAAGGTTTAGCCCGACATAGGCCTCAAGAACACAACAACTGTTGAATAATACATGATTCTGCTGCAATCCTAGCTTTGATTCTTGACTTCCAAAGGTTTAGAATGATGGAATAGATGATTATAGATGAATCCTAGCATTATTCAGTGTGTCTTAATCAGTCCTAGAGGCCTTGTATTTATAGAATGATTTAATTACAGTAACAAAGCCTAAAACTGTGCAAAATCTCGAAACAGATCATTTTAAATCAGGCAAGAAATCAATTCCACGCTGATGGCGCCAGGTCCCGCGCTGATCGCACGGGGCTTTCGAAATGATGGCACTGATAGCGTGGTATTTCACGCTAATCACGTGAAGTCCATGCAAGTATTGCTTGATGCTGAGCTTATGGCGTGACTCGCGCGATTCCTGGCGCTATTGGCGCGGTTCTTGCGGCCTAGTCACGCTAATGGCGTGAACCTCCACGTTGATAGCGTGGAGTCTTCGAAACTGGGGCCTTCAATTTTTCCTCTGGCGCGAGACCTTGAATCTTGTTTTCTTCCTTCTTTTGCTTTGAACTTCCTCTTTTTAAACCTGAAATGCACAATTGGTAATGAATTGAGTTTAAAAACAAATATAATAATAATCTAACTAATTCTATTCTAATTCCTAACTATTTATCTAAATTATAACCTAAAACTAGCCTAAAACTAAGATGTGTTTGCAACACATCAAACAATTCCCAGATTTGAAAGTTGCTGTCCCCAGCAACAGAAAGAATTCAAGAATAAGCAAGAATCAATGATCAAACAAAACCACATTTTACTATCCTAAAAATTACCATGCTGTGTAATATCAAATTCAAATCAAAGCTTTCCATGGCACTATCAATGCTGTCAATTCATGAGAATACTTGAGAATTCCTCACAAAAGTTGTGTTTAATCCACTCATTCACTCAAGTGTATCAGGCTATGATTACTGTCTTTACTCAACAATGTCACAGCACTACCATAAGCTTGAAAATATTCTCAATAGCTGCAAGCACGACTTGATCAAAAGGTCTTTCCAGCTTGTAACGTGGCTGGGCTAAGGGTAGGAAATTCTTTGGAAAAGTAGCTTACAAGAGGCTAGATCCAGTCCCTAAGTCCAATTCTTGTGGTCATCCATGTTCCTTATCTTCCTTTTCAAAACCTGGTACTTTATTCAACAATTTATTCTATGTAAAAACAGAACAATAACTTTCTTTTTGATTTTGAAATTTTTATTTTTTTTATATTAAAATTAAAGTAAACATAAACAAAATTGAACAATTACTACAGCTTCTTAAATTTCCAGTTGATGGACTTATTGTTTTCCAACTTGGACTATGCTTGTTTATTCCTGTTCTTCACAACCAATTGGATTCACTTGTATTCCTTCATACTTTGATGGACAATTCCCTGTTTTTCTGCTATCATGAACTTATATCACACCTTTTCTAGCCTCAGGGAGGTTGGTCAACTGGATATGGCTCTGATTTGGGTAATTTGAAATGAAAAGCTCAGGCTCAAAAGAGGTACAAATGGGAAATAACTGATGGTGAGTCAATTTGGCCCTGGTTTTAGAAGAAATATCTGCCTTAATTATATCAAGTCACACCTGCATCCAGAGAAACAATTCAAGTTCTAGAGTACCATGAAAATGGAGTCTCTCGGAAAGAAAAATTACCGTTGTTTGGCTCAAATCCTCACAGCTGTTAAAACTCAAGTCAATCTTAGCTGACTTTATTTCCAGCATCATTTCAACTTCAACATGCATTTCACATACCAAAAATCATAATTCCATTCATGTATCATGCAGTTCATGCTATGTTTCATTACATCAAGCTTTGATCAGAGAAATCCTATCCATCACTGTGTCCATTCACTCTTTCTTCTGAAAAATCTGATGTGCTGCTTATTTATTTTCATTTTTGAAAAATTCTGTTAGACGTCATTTGTTCCTTAACTGTTATTTGCAAAATAATGCGTAACGACCATTCCCAGATTTATATGTTGTTGTCCTCAGCAACAACAAATAAGGTCACAGTGCTTTGGAAAATTTCAGCATTATTTGGAAAATCGCATCCAACTCGAAACATTGGTCTAAACAGCTTTTATTTGCAAAAGATGAATCAGAAATTATACTATATATATAAATGTGCAGAAATGTAAAAGTGTGCATGATGTATGGAATGTCAATGCATAATCCAAAATAAAACCTAAAAACCAAAAAAACATAAAAATAAGAAAAATCATGTTCACTCCTCTCCCTCTCCTCTCTCTACAACATCTGCAGCCTCTGAAGAAGTAGGCTCTGTGGCTGCTGCAGCGGAGGGTCCAAGTGGAATCTCTGTGGCCAGTGCTACTGGTGGTGGAGCTAGAATCTGGTACTCCGATGGAGAAATGCCTAAGTGTCTACAGACAACCTCCCACATGCGCGTCTGTAAGGTCATCTGTGTGCGCACGAACTCCTAAAAGGCTAAGAGACTCGGTGAGTCCTCATATAGTGGTGTGGATGCAGGAGCTGCGGAAGGAGCTATAACTGGTGGTGGAATCTCTACTGACTGGGCTTGCTGAGGGTCATCTGGTGCTGGTGCATCTCGGGAACTGTGGGCTGCAAGCTCCTCAGGTTTGAACTTCGAAGCTCGGATGACCTGCTCATCAGCCGCTGTCTCCATGGCTTCCAAATAGGTCTTGTGGACCATGAGTGGGGAGATCAGAACGTCCATGGGATCATCATCATCGATTTCCACACCCGCATGTCGACACAGGTGTAGAATCAAAGATGAATGTGCCAGCCAGGATTTGCTGCTGGCGTCCTGAATCATATGAAGAATGCAGTTAGACAGAAGGTTAGAAATGTGGAGGTTACCTTTACCTCGAAGAGTGTATAGCAGAACCGCCCCTCTCCACATTCATATCAGTCATATTTGTAGAAGGAATGACTGTGTGGTTGATGAACTGGTGCCAGAAAGCTACGTCTCCGACCAAATCATGCTTCCGCATCTTCTCTGGAATATAATCAAGCCCTGGTTTGGGCTTCCAAGCTGTGTAAAGGCCGGTGATGGCCCTGCGGATGGTGGTAGCCAGCTGGGGCACGTCGTCCCTATACATCTTCGTCAAAGCGTCGGGCTGCATCCTGAGGTAGAGATGGATGAAGTCACAGCCCTCGAATGGGTCATACCGGGTGTCCAATATGCTCTCTATCGCCTTCTCATCAAATGAAACCTAATATCAAAAAGCAAGTATTCAGTCAAACCACAGATGTCAAATAGTAGTGGTATTTGTCAAATCAAAATTCAACTTGCTTTTGGTTTATTCAAAGTTAGTCCATGTATCAATGTCAACAATTCCCAGATTTAATTCTGTTGGGACATCAACTTAAAACGAAATTCAATCGCAGCACCAATATCAGTATCAAGCAGTTTAAGTTTCCAGCCACAAGTGGGTCGATTTATTTTGACACTAAAAGCGCAGTTCAATGCAGTTTATGTACAAGCAAGGGATGGGTCAGACATTCCCAGATTTCTGTGCTTTTCAGACACCAAACAAATATAATTTCATCATTTTATTCACACCACTTC
This sequence comes from Glycine tomentella, assembly GCA_007407185.1. Taxonomy (NCBI): domain Eukaryota; kingdom Viridiplantae; phylum Streptophyta; class Magnoliopsida; order Fabales; family Fabaceae; genus Glycine; species Glycine tomentella. Next base: position 5,858 of record PYAF01002882.1, read on the forward strand.
AAAGTCATCATTTGGACCAATAGACAATATGCACATTATGACAGATGAATGAGTAACTTAATCGGGATTCCCAGATTTAGCATGATGCAAGTTTCTAAGTTAATTGCCTAAGCTTGGCATGTACCCAGTCTACTCAGTCAAGTTCAAGTATCAAACAGATATATAAATCAAAGCATGAAGTTAACGTGTCCACCACAATTTAGTTCACTTCAATCAGTTCATCATCAGGCAAGCATTCAACTTATCATACCAAATCAATGCAGTTTACATAAAAAGTTAACAGATCAAAGTAACTACATGCAACTACTGGGTTTTGAATTCTAGCCATAACCATGCATTTTATTACACTTTAGAACCCAAACCCATGCTTGACCATTCCCAGATTTATATTCTGTCCATATCCCAAGCCAAACAAAATTAAGCCATCTCATGCAACACAGTTACTAACTATTGGGTTAAGCTATTGATATTTCAAGCGTTGCAACTTCCTTTCAAAGTCACGGATTCAGAACAAGCAATTGCAAAGCTTAATGTATTCAATTAATCCACACAGCAATTATATGAGTCATATCAACAATTCAATTCTTGAAACCATTCATTCATACCAAGGTAACCATGATTGTGGCTAACATGAAATTTCTACCAATTCATGCTCACAACATTCAGCATTGTGGTCTTCCACCAAAGTCACTAATTCAAGTACACAAGCATTAAACAGTCATACATATATCTAAGATCAAATCAATGCACCTATGCCTTAATCACATCACATCATGCAAATTATTGAAGGGCCTGATTTTATTTCAGCAATTAATCAAGACTTGACCACATTATACTCCAAATTCTCATTTAGGCATTTAAACAAACATATAATGGGCATATAATCAATTCAATTCACTACGCCTATTCTCATCATATCAACATTCCTAATTGAACAAAACCATGGAAGAACTAGCTGAAGACAAGAGTAATTGGTTCTCTACCCTAAGGTTTCCGAAGAATGTCATCAAAACTGAATGTGAATGCCTTACGCAGGGGGCATTGGTTTTCTACTGTTCATGGTTGTACCATTATACATTACATAGCATTTAAGGTTCAGAAAATTACCTTGTCACCAGCCATTGTGCAGATGAGTGCAAAGAAAGGGTCTGAGTTTTTCAGAACTTGAGTGCGAGAGCAGAGAATGCGAGGGGTTTTGAGAGCGAATGGTAGTGGCTAAGGCTTTTGAAGCAACAATGGTGCTTAAAGATACTTAATGGTGGTGCTGGGATTCAAGCAAGAGTGGAGGAGAGAATTTGGGAAGGAGAAGAGTGAGGCGCGAATGGAGGAATTCAAAAATAAAAACAGTTCTCGCGATCTTGCGCGGTTAGCGTGGAAGCTGGCACGGATCGCGCCATAAGTCACTGGAGGGTCTTTTGTCTCGGCTTCCCTGCGTGGATAGTCTTGAATGATTCGTCCTTCTAGCGTGGATCGCGCCACAATTCACGCTATTGGCGTGAGTACCCTCTGGAGGACCTTTAGCCTCGAAAGTTTGGCGCGGGTGGCGCAGACGCCCACGTGTACAGCGCGGTACTTGAAAAGTTTGGGCATTGGTTCGAACAAATGGCGCTGATCGTGCCATTTCTCACACGACTAGCGTGATTTAATGCAGTTTAGGAGTTTAGGTTCGAAATTATCACGCGAACAGTGCGAATGTGCACGCTATTAGCGTGGAATGACCGTGTCTATGGCGCTGGTGGCGCCGCATTTGGCGTGAGTCACGCCAGACCTTTTTCAGCCTTTTTCCATGCTTTTTATTTAGCTTTTAATTTTATTAACTTACTAATGAAGAACTGCGACCTAAAGTGACAATAATTGAAACATGCATCATGATAAACCTAAATTATCAAAAGCTAACCAACTTAACATGCCTAACTATCAATGCATGAATCCTAAAATGGCTACTATGGAATATGCAGAATGATAAATTTACTGCTAGAAATTTTAAACCAAACTTAAAATACTATGTACATTACCAGTGTGATCATTTAACGTCTTAAGCTAGACGCTTACTTCTTTTCAAACCTCAGTGGCTTTGAGTGGAACAGAACTTGAATTTCTGTCCACATCTCCCCCAAAATAATGTTTCAATCGATACTCGTTTACCTTGAAAGCTCTGTCACTATCCAAGGGTGAGATCTCCACCGTGCCATAGGGGTAAACTCCTCTGATAAGAAATGGTCCAGACCAACGTGATTTCAACTTACCTGGAAAGAGTCGCAGGTGAGAATTGTATAATAGCACTTGTTGGCCAGGAACGAATTCCTTTTGACGGATTTGATTGTCATGCCACTTCTTTGTCTTTTCTTTGTAGATTCTGGCATTCTCATATGCGGCTATCTTGAACTCATCTAATTCATTCAACTGAAGTAACCTCTTTTCATTAGCTTTTGTCAGTTCAAAATTTAAGAACTTAGTTGCCCATATTGCTTTATGTTCAAGTTCAATAGGGAGATGGCAAGCCTTACCATAGACAAGCTGAAAAGGAGACATACCTATTGGAGTTTTAAATGCAGTTCTGTATGCCCATAAAGCATCATCTAGCTTTCTAGACCAGTCATTCCTTGATGTTCCAACAGTTTTCTCAAGTATTCTTTTCAATTCTCGGTTGGAAATCTCTACCTGGCCACTTGTTTGAGGATGATAAGGGGTTGCCACTTTGTGTTTGACTCCATACTTGGCCAACAAGCTGTCAAACTGCTTGTTACAGAAATGAGTCCCTCCATCGCTTATGATTGCTCTTGGCACCCCAAATCTGGTGAAAATGTTCTTCCTCAAGAATGAAACCACCACCTTTGCATCATTGGTGGGCAAAGTTGCTGCTTCAACCCACTTGGCACGTAGTCCACAGCAACCAAGATGTATTGATTAGAGAACGATTTAGGGAAAGGTCCCATAAAATCTATTCCCCACACATCAAACAGCTCCACCTCTTGGATGTTGTTCAACGGCATCTCATCTCTGTGAGATATGTTACCTGTCCTTTGATAGCTATCACACTTCATCACAAAGTTCTTGGAATCCTTGAAGAGTGTTGGCCAATAATAGCCACATTGCAGCACTTTGTGTGCAGTTTTGTTTGCTCCAAAATGACCTCCATAATTAGAGGAATGACAGTGCCACAGAATATCCGGCACGTCGGTTTCAGCTACACATCTGCGGATAACATTGTCAGTGCATTGAAAATATAAGTAAGGGTTATCCCAGAAGTACCTTCTCGCATCATGTGAAAACTTCTTCTTCTGTTGCCAATTATGGTCTTCAGGCATAATTCCAGCAGCTTTAAAGTTGGCCATGTTAGCAAACCATGGACTGAATTGCACAACAAGCACTTGCTCATCAGGGAAAGACTCATTGATTTCAATCTCTGGTCCATCTTGCAAGTCTTTCTCCTGAATCCTAGACAAGTGGTCAACAACTTTGTTTTTTACTCTAGCTTTGTCTCTTATTTCAAGATCAAATTCCTGCAACAACAACATCCAACGCAGCAGGTGTGGTTTTGCATCTTGCTTGTTCAAACAGAAATTTCAAAGCTCCATGGTCAGTATACACAATTACTTTGGAACCTACTAAATATGACCTGAACTTATCTAAGGCATACACAACAGCTAACATCTCTTTTTCAGTTGTGGCATAATTGACTTGTGCCTCATTTAAGACTTTACTAGCATAATATATAACATGCAAGCACTTTTCTTTTCGCTGTCCTAAAACTGCACCTACTGCATAAGCACTAGCATCACACATTAGTTCAAAAGGTAAACTCCAATCTGGAGCAATCAAAACAGGTGCAGTGGTGAGTTTGTGTTTCAAAGTGTTGAATGATTCAAGACAAGCATCATTAAAGCAGAAATCAGTGTCTTTCTCTAGCAGTTGACTAAGTGGCTTTGAAATCTTGGAGAAATCCTTGATAAACCTTTTGTAAAAACCTGCATGGCCTAAGAAGCTGCGAACACCATTCACATTAATAGGAGGAGGTAATTTCTCAATTAGTAACAATTTAGCTCTATCTACCTCAATGCCCATTTTGGAAATTTTATGGCATAGCACTATACCTTCTCTTACCATGAAGTGGCATTTTTCCCAGTTTAAGACTAAGTTTGTCTCTTGACATCTTTTTAAAACTTTAGCTAAGTTAGCCAAGCATGAATGAAAGCAAGGGCCAAAAACAGAAAAATCATCCACAAATACCTCAAGGCCTCTCTCTACCATGTCAGAGAAGATGGATAACATGCATCTCTGGAAGGTTGCAGGCGCATTACACAATCCAAATGGCATTCGGCGGTATGCAAACACCCCAAATGGACATGTAAAGGCTGTCTTCTCTTGGTCTTCTGGTGCTACTGGAATTTGGTTATACCCAGAGTATCCATCAAGGAAGCAATAATAATCATGACCGGCAAGTCTTTCAAGCATCTGGTCCATGAACGGAAGTGGAAAATGGTCTTTTCGGGTCGCTTCATTCAGCCTCCGGTAATCCACACACATTCTCCAGCCTGTGATAGTTCTTGAGGAGATCAAGTCATTATTGTCATTTTGAATGACCGTCATGCCCCCTTTCTTTGGAACAGTTTGGACTGGACTTACCCAGGCTGTGTCTGAAATTGGATATATGATACCTGCATCCAAAAGCTTAACAACCTCTTTTCTTACCACTTCTTTCATTGTGGGATTGAGTCTTCTTTGTGGCTACCTTACAGGTTTCACATCACTTTCCATTAGAATTTTATGAGTACAAAAGGAGGGATTTATACCTTTCAAGTCTGAAATAGACTAGCCAATGGCTGTCTTGTGCTCCTTGAGTACTTTCAACAATTTTTCTTCCTCAAACCATTCTAGCCCTCTGTTGATTATGACTGGATATGTTTCATTTTCACCTAAGAAGACATATTTCAAGTGTTCTGGTAGTTCTTTCAGTTCAACTTTTGGTGCTCCAGCTGGAATATCATCTTCCTTTTTCTCCAGCTCTTCCAGCACAGGTTCAGGTGTAGCTTTTTGATCTATAGTACTTAATTCTGCAACACATTCTGATGTTGAAATATTGCCTGTTTCTGCTTCCTTTGTTGCATAATTTTCTACTGTATTATTTGCTGTATAATTTGCTGCTGCCAGTTCTGCATGTTCTGTTGCTGTTATAATTTTTGCTGCAGTATTTTCTTCATCTCCAGCTGCTGCTAAACTTGTTGTCATGCCTACACTGATAACATTATCCAATACATCCAGCCTAAAACAATCATGTTCATCGGTTGGATGCTTCATAACATCAAATACATTAAAGACAACAGATTCATTATCCATTCTTAACTCAAGCTTTCCCTGCTCTACATCTATTATGGCTCTAGCAGTGGCTAAGAAAAACCTCCCTAACAGTAGAGAGATTTCACTTTCACCCTCCATATCTAATACAATAAAGTCAACAGGGAATATGAATTTATCTACCTTAACCAATACATCCTCAAATACCCCAGATGGTTTCCTTAAAGAATGGTCTGCTAATTGCAAGGAAACTCTAGTAGGTTTTAATTCAGATATGCCTAAGGACTTACACATTGACAATGGCATTAAGTTTATACTAGCCCCTAAATCACAAAGTGCCCTCCCTACATTTATGTTTCCTATGGCTATAGGGATATTAAAACTTCCAGGGTCTTTCAATTTAGGAGGAAGCTTTCTCTGAATTATTGCACTGCACTCCTCAGTGAGTGCTATTGTTTCACAATCTTGTAGCTTATGTTTCTTAGACAGAAGTTCCTTCATGAATTTTGCATAGTTAGGCATATTGGCTAATGCCTCAGCAAATGGGATATTAATGTGCAACTTTTTAAACATATCTAAGAACCTGGCAAACTGCTGTTTCTGAAGTTGTTCCTTGGTCTGCACTGGATATGGGGGTTTCTCAAAGCGAGAGAAATCCCACTTCTTCTGTGGAGGTGCAAAATCTTACTCTTTAAATTTTTCTACAGCTTTTTCTTCATCTGTGTCAGCTGCTGCACTTTTCTTCTCAGCTTCCTTTTTACTCACTTGAGGCTTTTCTGGTGAAGTAAGTACCTTACCACTTCTGGTTGTAATAGCCTTGGCATGTTCCCTTGGGTTTATCACTGTGTCACTTGGGAACTGGCCTAATGGTCTCTCAGCCAACTGTTTTGCAAGCTGGCCAATCTGGTTTTCCAGATTTCTGATGGAAGCATCCTGGTTTGTTCTGTGAGCTGTTGTTTCATTTATAAAGGCATTGGTTGCTTGAATATGTTCAGTTGTTGTCTTAGACAGCTGCAACACTACCTTTTCTAATTCAGAAATGTCCTTGTTGGGAATGGGAGGGGGCTGCAAGTAGTTGTTAGACTTGTAGTCTAACCTGCCTCCTTGGAATTTTCTTTGATAGTAGTTTCCCGGAGCCAAATTGTAGTTTCTCTGCTAAGGCCGCTGTTGTCTCTGATCATTCCAAATGCCATTAACCTACACAGGGTCAGCTCCAACAAGAATAGGGCAAACATTAGATTCATGCTCACCTTGACAGTACTCACAGGTAACATGTGGTTGGCTGGCTGCAACTTGGGCTGCAGAGACTTGTAATCTATCAATCTATTCAGTCAGCTTGGCCAATTGTTGGGCCAAGATTTTCTGCTCTGCAAGCATTGCATGGTTGGTGGACAACTGGATTGGTTCTCTCTTTGGCTGAAGGGTGATACTCTCATTTTCGTTTTGGCCCAGAGAATTAATGAGCTCATATGTCTGAGCTACAGTTTTGGACCTTATAGTACCCCTGCTGCAACATTAACGATCATACGTGTTTCAGGAGTCATACCATTAAAGAATATACGTAGCTGCTTACCCACAGGCATGTCATATTGTGGGCATCTGCTGATCAGTTCCTGGAATCTGTTCCAAGCAGCACACAAGGACTCTCTTCCATTTTGAGTGAAGTTAGTGATTTCGTTCACCAACCTATTATATTTGTCCATGGAAAAGTATTGTGCGAAGAATCTCGAGACTAAGTCTTCCCAAGTTGAGATGCTATTGGAAGTTTGTCTATATAGCCATCTCAATGCATTTCCCTTAACAGCAAAAGGGAATAGGCTTAGTCTTATTGCATCATCTGAAACCCCTTGGTGTCTGATAGTGTCATAGATTCTGAGAAATCTGTCAATGAAGTCATGTGGGTCTTCAAAATCCTCCCCTCCAAACTGAATGTGTTCCACCAATGCTATTAATGAAGGGTTAATGTCAAAATGATTAGCTTGGGTTGGCGGCCTCACAATGCTGGAGTTGGGTCTTGTGAACATGGGAGCCAGAATGTCCTACATTAGTTCATCCTCCAGTCTCCGCTGATTGTTTCTGTCCTCAGCCATCTCTACTTCTGACTCTAATTTAGGGACTGAATCAAAGTCAAAGTTTTCAGCTTCTCTCCTCCTTTGTCTGGCTAGTCTCCTTCGGATGGTTCTTTCAATTTCAGGATCAAACTGTAAATCCTCAGGGTTAACTGAACCTTGCATAAAACTCAGAGAAGCGATTAGTAACAAAAATTCCAATTACAAAGATTAAAAATTAATGTAAAAATCCGTTTACCAATCCCCGACAATGGCGCCAAAAACTTGTTGCGAAATAAGCACACGACAAGTGCACCGCTCGTTTCAAGTAATAAAAGTAGGTAAGTAGAGTATCGTCTCCACAGGGATTGGGGTGAAATTTACAGCAAGTTGCAGTCAATGCAATTGGAAATAAAAAGAAATTATTTGTGAAGAATTTGTTGTGTGTTGAGTGTTTGAAAATAAATTGAAAAGAAGTAAATGCAATAAATAGTTGGGTTGTTACCAATGAAATGAATGATTGTGGTTAGGCATAATCCCCTTTGATCCCTACCTCTTTCACTTAACTTTGGTCATTAAATTTAATTAATTCTGTTTACTCAGAGAATAAATCTTTCCTAGATTAGTTAATCCCTAATTCCTTAGCGAATTAACCCTTTAACCTGAATCGAAAACCTAATCCCTTAGTGAATTCTATCGAGTTAAGCAATTGAAAGAGTTTATTATAAAGTTCTACAGCCACGCATCCCTATCCCTAGGCAATGAACAATTGTTAATTTATTCATGTCAGAAATTAGAACCCCAATGTCCCCATTGCGAATCCTAACCCTCGGCACTTAGATAGAATGACCAATTCTAAACAAGAATAAAACAATGAACAACAAAATAAATTAAAGCAAACATAATAATCTCATTCAATACCAGTCAAGTTACAGAGGAGTTTACATTTGGCCTAACCACAATTCAAGGTTTGGCCTGACATAGGCCTCAAGAACACAACAGCTGTTGAATAATACATGATTCTGCTGCAATCCTAGCTTTGATTCTTGACTTCCAGAGGGTTAGAATGATGGAATAGATGATTATAGATGAATTCCAGGATTATTCAGTGTGTCTTAATCAGTCCTAGAGGCCTTGTATTTATAGAATGATTTAATTACAGTAACAAAGCCTAAAACTGTGCAAAATCTCGAAACAGATCATTTTAAATCGGGCAAGAAATCAATTCCACGCTGATGGCGCCAGGTCCCGCGCTGATCGCGTGGGGCTTTCGAAATGATGGCGCTGATAGCGTGGTATTTCACGCTAATCGTGTGAAGTTCATGCAAGTATTGCTTGATGCTGAGCTTCTGGCACGACTCGCGCGATTCCTAGTGCTGTTGGCGCGGTTCTTGCAGCCTAGTCACGTTAATGGCGTGAACCTCCACGCTGATAGCGTGGAGTCTTCGAAACTGGGGCCTTAAATTTTTCCTCTGCCGCGACTCGCGCGGATCCTAGAGCGATCCGCGCGAGGCCTTGAATCTTGTTTTCTTCCTTCTTTTGCTTTGAACTTCCTCTTTTTAGACCTGAAATGCACAATGTGTAATGAATTGAGTTTAAAAACAAATATAATAATAATCTAACTAATTCTATTCTAATTCCTAGCTATTTATCTAAATTATAACCTAAAACTAGCCTAAAACTAAGATGTGTTTGCAACACATCAATTGTAAGGACTTTTATTTTCGGCTAGACTGTTGTCAGAAGAGAGTTGTTGTGCCTTCTGATGGAACCAGTTCGAGTTCTGCCTCATTCTTACCAGTCTTGCAAGCTCGCAAGGCAATTATGGAGGGAGCTCAGGGCTATATCTTCTTGGGTGTGACAGAGGATAAGCCGAGTGTTGACCTGTCTCAGATCCCGGTGGTGAGCGAGTTCAGGGATGTGTTCCCTGAGGAGATTACTCAGCTACCACCAGAGAGGGAGATAGAGTTCACCATTGATTTGGTTCCTGGTGTAGGACCAATATCTGTGGCACCTTATCGTATGGCTCCTCTGGAGTTGAGGGAGCTGAAGGTGCAGTTGGAGGACCTGCTGTCCAAGCAGTTTATCAGACCGAGTGTCTCGCCTTGGGGAGCACCGGTTATCTTCGTGAGGAAGAAGGACGACAGTATGAGACTATGTGTGGATTACAGGCAGCTGAACAAGGTTACTGTGAAGAACAAGTATCCTCTGCCTCTTATAGATGATCTGCTTGATCAGCTGAGGGGAGCCAGAGTGTTCTCCAAAATTGACCTGAGGTCCGGATATCATCAGATTCGGATCAAGCCTGCAGACATACCTAAGACAGCCTTCCGGTCTAGGTATGGTCATTATGAGTATCAGGTCATTCCTTTTGGTCTAACGAATGCCCCAGCAGTGTTCATGGACTATATGAACAGGGTATTCAGACCTTTTCTGGATCAGTTTGTAGTGGTATTCATTGATGATATCCTGATCTACTCCAAGATGGAGTCAGAGCATGCCGAGCATCTCAGGACAGTCCTTCAGATCTTGAGGGACAAGCAGCTGTATGCTAAGTTGGCCAAGTGTGAATTCTGGTTGACAGAGGTGAAGTTCCTTGGCCATGTGATCTCAGCAGCTGGTGTATCTGTAGATCCCAGCAAGATAGAGGCAGTGATGTCTTGGGAGAGGCCCAAGGACGTGTCTGAGATCTGGAGTTTCCTGGGATTGGCTGGCTACTATAGGAGATTCATCCAGGGGTTTTCTCAGTTGGTGGTACCCCTGACTCGACTCACACGGAAGGGGGTTCCATTTGTCTGGACCCATGAGTGCGAGCAGTGCTTTCTTGAGTTGAAAGAGAGATTAACCACAGCTCCGGTGTTGACTCTTCCAGACCTAGAGGGAGTCTTTGAGGTTTTCTGTGATGCATCCAAGCGGGGACTTGGGTGTGTGTTGATGCAGGATCAAAAGGTGGTTGCCTATGCTTCCAGGCAGTTGAAGCCACATGAAGAGTCTTATCCTACTCATGACCTAGAGTTAGCAGCTGTGGTGTTCGCTCTGAAGATATGGAGACACTATTTGTATGGTGCCAAATTGATAGTGTTCAATGACCACAAGAGTCTCAGATACCTCTTTGATCAGAAAGAGTTGAACATGAGACAGAGGCGTTGGATGGAGTTCTTGAAGGACTATGACTTTGAGCTGAGATACCATCCAGGTAAGGCCAATGTGGTTGCTGATGCTCTGAGCAGGAAGAATGTGACTGCTGCATGTTTGAGGATCTCTGATTGCAAGTTGATTGAGCAA
>PYAF01002882.1:23194-33536 GCA_007407185.1 Glycine tomentella
CATTGAGTCTGTAATCTTTCTTTCAACCTGATTGAATCATTCACATGCATATGTTCTTTGGATTATCAGGTGAAATCTTTCCTTATTCTTTGAAGGTGTAATTCTTTTAATTGAATTCTGTAAAGATTAGTCTATTGTAAATGGGTTTTCTTACATGATTAGAGATAGTGTTTCTCTAAGGGAAGCTGAGTAGTGTTCTGAATTTTGGGTTTGGTCTCTAAGGGTCTAATAGTGTTTTAGACTTCCTCTCTTTATCTAGGGATGATAAAGAGAGGCTTGTAATATCTTGTAAGAATTTTTTTTTGCAATAGTGGAACTCTACTCTAGTGTTGAGTGGAAGAACTGGATGTAGCTTCATAGTGTTTGAAGTGAACCAGTATAAAAATCTGTGGCTAACCTTTCTTCTTATCTCTTCATCTCTCAATTGTTTTGGTGGTGATTCAAATTGTTTGCACAGAAAGTTTTGTGTTGCTCATTGATTTTTTGACAAAGGAATTTGATTGAATAAATGATTCTTGGTTTCAAAACATTTTAAAGTGATAAAGATTCGGTGGAAAAACTCTGATTTGAAAATTTTAATTTACCAAGGTTCAACCAATTCACCCCCCTCCTTGGTTGTTTTGAAGTGTTCCATTCATTTTCAACACCAACTGAAGAAGAACGAAGACTTGATTTTGTACTCTTAAGTTGGACTTAATTCCGGCAATTGTAGTGGCAACAAATAGGCCTTTAATGACAATTGTTTAATAAGTGTAGGTGCACTTGCATGTGATTTTTAGCACCTATTGTAAACTTGTAAAAACTATAGTTTGCACGTGGTTGACTCATCCATGAGTCATCACATGAATAGCTTGCACCTCAAGCTTCATTAGCTTACACCTCAAGCTTCATTTCATTTGCCATTTCATTCCACTTGCATTTAGCTTACATTTTTTTAGCTTAGGTAGCTTACAAGACAAGCTTAAGGACCAAAAGGCTATATAAGACCAGCCCAAACGTATTGTACACACTTTTTGTTAAATCAATAAGAAATATGAATTTTCTTGTGAGAGTTTCTCTCTTGTTCTTGTGCAAGAACTTCTTGGATCTTATCAATGGCTTCTCAAGGTTATTGTGGCGATTCTTCCTATACCAATTGGAGAGCTTCTCCATGGCATCATCCATTTTCATTCCTTGTCTCCTTCTTCCTATACAAGACAACCTTGGACTTCATTCACACCACTTCTTACTCCAAATCTTGAGTAAGAGTTTGATTTCTTGAATAGTTCTTGAATATTGAGTTTCATTGCAGGATAGATTGGGGAAATCAATGTCTAAGGAGTTTAGACATACATCCATTATACACATGCAACTCCCTAAAATTGTACTTTTCCCTTAAACTCTACAAGAGAAAACCTGACAAGAGAACACTTAGGATCGCCTTTAAAACAAGTATAAAAAAAATGAACTTAACCCTAACCATGACCTGCTGGTAGAACCAACACTATCAAGTTCTTAACCAAGAACAAAGGAAAAGCTCTCGCAAATTAGAGAAACTCTTAAATTTCATTGATCTTCAAATTTTGCCTTTGGAGAACCTCTACTTTCTTTGCAAATGCACTCACTTTCTTGTTTTTCTCTTCTTTGTCTTCTTATTTTATTTTTCTCTTTTTCTCACTCTCATTTTTCTTTCTTTTCTCTCTTTTTCTTGAATGCTCAATTGTTCCTTTCTCAACTTACACTCTCTTACAATTTTGATTTGATCGGCATAGGCCTTAGTGGGCTAGAGAGGTGTTAACACAATGGTACGAATATTCAAAACAAGAACATATTTATTTTTGTAACCATCATGAGTAACCTTTCTATCAAATTGCCATGGACGCCCTAGAAGTATATGCCCAGCATGCATAGGTACCACATCTCAAAGAACTTCATCATTGTATTTACCAATGGAAAAAGAAACCAACACTTGCTTGGTCACCCTTATGTCTCCACAATCATTTAGTCACTGAAGTCTATATCGATTAGGGTGCTTTAATATGGGGAAACTCAATTTCTCAACCAACAAGGTGCTAGCAACATTAGTACAACTTCCACTATCAATGATCAAATTGCATACCTTGTCTTTTATGTGATATCTTGTATGAAAAATATTCTCAAGTTGTTGCTCATCACCTCCTACCTAAGGCTGCATGTTAAGAGCACACCTAGTAAGAAGCACATCTCCATTTACAGGTTCAACGACATCATACGATCCTCCAATGGTGGCATTTTATCATCACTTGAGCTCTCATTCTCTATGTCTCCATTATCCAACAATATCATGGCTCTTTTATTTGGACATTTAGAATCAATATGTCCAACTCCTTGACACCTGAAACATTTGATATCACGAGATCTAGAAGATGAATTAATTTCCATTTTACCTTTAGGTGCAACAAATGAATTTTTTGACTTAGCTTCATCTTTTGACTTTGTCACAGATGTGTTGATGACGATCAAGGCATGAACGCTTGGATAGGATTGTTTCCGGATGCAAATTTCAAGACTCAATGGATAGTTGTTTTAGAACTTAAAACAAAAGATGGAGAAGACTAAGAAGATGGAATGAATGATGCCACGATCCGTAGTGGAGCGATAAGTCGAAGGAAGATTCGCCACAAAGGAAAGCTTCCTTGATAAAAATCAATTTGGGTTCAACCAAGAACCAAGAAGAGGCTAAGCTCTCAATTCAAGAAAATGCTTAATTTCACTAATCAAAATTATCCAAAAATAGCAATATTTGAGTACTTATAAAGTTAAGTCTCAAATAAAACCTAAAACCGCATAGTTTGGCCTTATTTTAGTCCACATTGAGGCCCATTACACAAACAAGAAATTACTAAATTACGACATTATGAAAATTATGAAAATTCCAAAAATTCTGAAAATTAGGAATATTATGAAAGTTACGAAAGGAATTGTGCTAAGCACGACATTCACGCTAAGCAAGCTCTCCTACAATCTTCAAGGTGCTCCAATTCAGCTTCTTGTGCCTTCCTCTATCCTTACCCTTGTTAAATAATCCAACCATGATTCTCTTGGTCATCTCTTCCTGTAGAAGCTTGGTTTTGGACCTTGTCATTGGGCCCTTCAATTCATGGAGTGCTTCTAGAATGTAACATCCTCAAAATTTTATCTTGAGCTTATATTTATGTTGGAATTAGTTATGGATATATGATGATAGTTTGATACAAGAAGGATATGATAGAATTTATTTGAACACAAGCTGTCCCAAAACTATCTACTACTGCCACCTGTTTTAATTTTTTTATATCTCTCTCGTTTCTTACTCAAATTAGGATTATGATATATGGAATTAAAGATATATATGTGAATTATAACGTATAAAAAAATTCAACTAAATCTAGATTGTGTACTACTTGCAATCATGAAAACACTAAGAGATGTTAGTGTAGAATTTTGAGTCTGTTGACAACTTTGGAGTTTTGTTTTTAAAATACCATATATAGAGTTTTAGAACTCCAAATGAGACATGTGATACCTTGTTAGAAAGCTTAGGAAGTCTAGTTTAACATAATAATAGATGAGAATTTACTAACTTGTAGATTACTACATTATAGGAAAACCAAGTCATATATGCTGAGATTTTTAGCTATCTAACTTGGAAGCAAAATTTTCAGCTAACCAATCAGAATTTTATTTCTTGAAGACTCCAAGCTTCACGTGCTGTAGCCAAAGGCATATTTTTTTAATTGAAGTATGCATGGATACGTGAATCAATATCAAAAGAAGTGGTATATATGAGTCAATGAGAAGTAAATGAATAAAGACAATAAGACAAAAAAATTAAACACAAGCTTCTCGAACCAACCTTTTAAGGTGGCAATCAACGTGGATAGGAAGCATTAAATGAAGGAATCTTGCAAATAAATCTAGTTTCAGCCATGTATGTGTAATTCTAGGCACCAAGCAAGTGAAAGTTTACTTAGCAAGCTCCACGTAGCATACAATCAAGCTTAGGGAATCTTTGATGGTTTTTTAGAAACTACACACCAAAATTCTAGATGCAGCCATGGATGTATGTGAAGTTGTGGTATGTATGCCTTAGATGAATCAAATAAACAAATCAAGCTGTTCAACAATGTTTCCACGTGCACCAAGGTTAAGCATGAAGGTATTTTGGTCATAATTGGATAAGAAAAAAATCTAGAGAATAAGACAAAATTGTAGATAATATCCCTTAAGTACTGATTAGTTAGTTGCATTTTAACCAAACTAACTACTAACCAAGTTGAAACCTAACTAAATCCTTTTCTTTCTAACTAACTTTATTAATATAAATAGCCTATCATACTACAAAAAAATTTCACGTAAACTACTACCTCCAAGCTTACTCTCACAGCCACTTGTTATCCCCTTTGCACTTTGCCTTCATCTCTCATTTACTTGTAACCGTATCCACTCCTAAAGTATTCTACACATCCATTGTCTCATTTTCTTTCATCTAAATCATCCTAAGACTTTCTTCCTTAAAGATCTCAAAGGAGTGTAGCCACTTACACAGTCATTTGCAAATCCAATTTACCTAAGGTAGGCTAGACTTCAATCTTTAATTAAGGGTTTATTTGGACTAACCTATATGTATAATGGTACATATTTATGGTTGATCATTTAGGATGAATTTTTAGATCATCGAAGGTTATTTTATGATGTGGTTACGTTGATTTAAAAATAGGATAGGTTAATGATCCTTTGAATTGATTTTGATGGTATTTGGACTGTTAGCTTATATATATTTGTGTTGGGACTGTTTTAGATTAATTATAAGAAGTAGAGGTTGAATGGTATGTGGACAAATGGTTTAATTACTTAAGTGGTTCAGTTTTGATATTTAAGTATTAGGGTGGTAAATTGACAAGAGAATAATAAGGGCTAGACTAAGATCTAATCTTTTCTTATGAAGGTCTAAAAAATTAGAAATTATTTGAAAGATATATTATGGTTTACTAGCTAGATTACTAACATCTTGTCTTTAGCTTGAGGATATTATGTTGTCATGCACAAGTTGACATTATTTTGATTGAATGATGCATGGTGGTTGAGCCATACATATGGTATATTGTGATGTTGTGATGAAAAATTTTCCATAAGGTTGTATGTATTTGCTCATGGATGGTATTATTGATGAGAATGATGAATTTGATGTGATGATTTATATTGATTCATGTTTCCGAGTCCAATACGAGATTTGAGAAACAGGATCCGATTCTACATCCAGTACGAGATGTAGAGACTAGGAGCAAAAACATGGAATTGTCATGCATGATTAGCGTAAGACGGCCGCAAAATTTCTACATCCATTACGAGATGTAGCTATATACAGTATGATTTGTAGAGGCCAAGTGCACCCTGAAATTTCATTCGTGCATACATGTTGTTGAATGGTTGTTTATTGTATGGATTTTATTGGAATTTATTGATGGTTACTAACGTACTAACATCTTTGATGGTTTAGTTTTGCCTACTGAGAAATTTTATTTCTCACTAGATTTGATTCATTTTTTTAGATGGCCTTAGTAATCATCTTCTTTGATGCCCTAAACCTGGGACGATATAGAAACGAAGAGAGAAACTGCTGTTGCAAAAACGGCAAGTGCACCATTTGTTTCAAGTAATAAAGTAGGTAAGTAGAGTATCGTATCCACAGAGATTGATACTAATTTCACAATAATTTGCAGTCTAAGCAATTGGAAGGGAAAAGAAATGATTTTTGAAAGAATTGTTTGTTGTGTTGAGAGTTGAATGATTAAGTAATTGCAGAATTAAAGAGAATTAAATTTGCAAATAAATTGAGTTGTACCAATGGATGAAATAATTGTGATTAGGACGCAATCCCCTTTGATTCCTGCCTCCTTCACTTAACTGGTTATCAAAGTTGATTGCTTCTGATTACTCAGAGAATAAATCTTTTCTAATTTAGTTAACCCCTAATCCCTTAGCGAATTAACCTTTTAACCTGAATCAAAACCCTAATCCCTTTGTGATTTCTATCAAGTTAAGCATTTAAAAGAATATATTATAAAGTTCTACAATCATGCATCCCTATCCCTAGGCAATGAACAATTGTTATCTTACTCATGTCAGAAATTAGAATCCCAACATCCCTATTGCGAATCCTAACCCTCACAACTTAAATAGAATGGCCAATTTTAAGAAAGACTATAACAATTAAGAACAGAGTAAAATAAAGCAATCATAACAATCTCATTCAATACCAATCAAACTACAGAGGAGTTCACATTGGTTCTTGGCCTAACCACAATACAGAATTTAGCCTGACATAGTCATCAAGAACACCAAAGCATACAGAGGAGACATTGTTCTTCAATAAACCCTAGCCTTGATTCTATGTAAAAGTCATTTCCAATGGCTTCCAAGTGCAAAGATTGTTGTCCAAAGATGTTTTTCTTCAACCTAGAGGTCCCTTTTTATAATTACCTTCAGTATGGCTTAATTTGGGTAACAAAGCACCTTCTTCCTCTGTATTTTCGAGCCAGATAATTTAAATCAGGAAACAGAATCTTTATGGTGCTACTGGCGCGGGATCTCGCGCTGATCGCGTGGGATTTGCGGCTTAGTGGCGCTGTTAGTGCAGCCTTTCACGCTGATAGCGTGGCTTGTTCGAGCTGAATGGCTGGTCCCTACATGTTTCCACGCTACTCGCGCTGACTTTCACGTAGATCGCGTGACTGCTTCGAGTTGAAAGGTTGAACTTTGCTTATGGCGCGACTCGCGCGGGGTTTGGCGCTACTCGCGTGGATTATTCGAGCTAAAGCTTGGCAATTTGTACTGTGGTGCAACTTGTGCGGGATCTGGCGCGATCCGCGCGAGACCTTCAGCTTGGTTTTCTTCTTCTTTTTGGCTTAAATCTCCTCCTTTTGGCCCTGAAATCATGCTTTGAACTGAATGAGATAAAATTAACTATGAATGATAAACTTAGCCTATTCTAATCTAATTCCTAATGATTTAATTGAATTATAACCTAAAACTAGCCTAAAAATAAGATGTGTTAGAACACATCAAATAATTCCCAGATTTAAAGGTTGCTGTCCTCAGCAACAGACAGAACCTCAAAAAGAAAAACAAGGATCAATGATCAAACTGAACCACAATTTACAGTCATAGAACCATCATGCTGAGTATAATCAATTTGCACATCAAAGCTTTCCATGACACTTTCAATTTTGTCAATTGTAAGAGTTAACTTGAGTGTTCCTCACAGAATGTGTTTGTTCCGCTCATCACTCAAGTGTATCCAGTTATGATAATCTCTCACTCAACATAAGCATAGCACTACCATAGGCTTGAATATATTCTCAACAGATGCAAGCACAACTGATCAAAAGGTCTTTTTCGGCTTGTAACTTGGCTGGGCTAAGGGTAGGAAAATTTTGGGATAGTAGCTAAAATGAGGCTAGATCCACATCAATTCCTAAGTCCCAATCTTGTGGTCATCCATATTCCTTGTTCAGCCTTTTCAAAACCTGGCAACTTTATTTAACAATTTATTCTTTATGGTAACTAAACAAAAACAATTAAAATCAATCTAGATCAATTTTTTTTAAAGCACTTATAAACTAAACAAGCAGTTTTTCAGATTTCCAGCTGATACTTTCAAACTTATTGTTTTCCAACTAGACTTATGTGTTTATCCTCTCAACTTCCCATACCAATTGGATTCAACTTGGATTCCTCTGTTATTGATGGGCAATTCCTTGTTTTCTACTGTCATGGACTTGTATTCTTCTTTCTCTAGCCTCAGGGAGGTTGGTCACTGTATATGGCTCTGATTTTGGCATCTGAAATGAAAAGCTCAGGCTCAAAGAGGTAGCAATTGGAAAAGAATTGAGGGTAAGTCAATTTGGCCCTGGTTTTCAGAAGAAGAAACTGCCTTAATCATGTCAATTCATACCTGCATCCAGAGAAACAATTCAAGTTCTAGAGTACTATGAAAATGGAGTCTCTCAGAAAAAATTTACCACTGTTTGGCTCAAACCTCACAGGTATTAAACTCAAGTCAATCTCTGCTGACTTCCTTTCAAACATCATTTCAACTTCAACATGCGTATCACATACCAACAATCACAATTCCATTCATGTATTATGCAGTTCATGCTATGTTTCATTTCACACAAGCTTTCATCAGAGATATTCTATCCATTACTGTGACCATCATCTTTTATTCTGAAAAATCTGATATGCTTCTAACCTTTATTTATTTATTTTTGAAAATTTTCTATTAGACGTCATTTGTTCCAACTGTGATTTGCGAAATAATGCGTATTCGCGTCCATTCCCAGATTTAGAAATTGTTGTCCCCAGCAACAACCAATAAGGTCACGATGCTTTGGAAAATTTTCATCACTTCAACATTATTTGGAAAATCGCAACCAAACCGAACATTAATCCAAACAGATTTTTATGCGCAAAATTGAATCATAAAACAGGTACTATATATATATGCAGGAAAATAAAAGTGTGCAAAATGTCAAAATGTCAAATGCAGAATCCAAAACAATAGAAAACAAGAAAAATAAATGTGGTCCTGTCACTCCTCTCCCTCTTTCATATCATGTACAGCCTCAACCTCAGCATCAGTAGCTTGAGGGGGCTCTGGAATGGTTGTCTCTGCCTCTGCTGCAGCATCTGAGGGACCAGGAGGAGTAGTAGCTGGTGGTGGTGTCACTGGAATCTGGTAGTCACTGGGGAAGACTCCGCACTGCCTGCATAAGGCCTCCAACATGCGGGTCTGAAGTGTCATCTGGGTGCGGACAAACTCTTGCAGAGCTAAGTAGCTGGGAGAGTCTTCATACAGTAGCTCATGTCCGGCGGGTAGTGGGAGGAGCAGGTGGTGCTGGCTCTGGTGGCTGGGGCTCTTCCTGCGGAGGTGCATCTTAAGGACTGCGAGCTGCAAGTTCCTCTGGGTGGAGCTTTGAAGCTCGAATGACCTGTTCTTCAGCAGCGTTCTTCACAGCATCTAAGTAGATCTTGTGGTCCATTAACGTCGCACGATCTGAACGTCCATAGGCTCGTCATCTAAGATTTCAACACTCGCCTGACGACATAGGTGAGAAATCAAAGATGAATGGGCCAGCCAAGACTTACTGCTGGCATCCTGGATCATGTGGAGAATACGGTTAAACAGGATGTTAGAAATGTAAAGGTTACCTTCCCCTCGGAGTGTGTATAGCAGGGCAGCCCTCTCCACATTCACACCAGTCATGTTAGTAGAAGGGATGACTGTGTGGTTTACAAACTGATGCCAAAAAGTTGCATCCCCTACTACGTCATGCTTCCTTATCTTCTCTGGGATGTAATCCAGCCCTAGTTTGGGCTTCCAGGTGGTGTAGAGGCCTGTGATGGCATGTCTGATGATGGTGGCAAGCTGTGGTACCTCGTCCCGGTACATCTTTGTAAGGACGTCGGGCTGCATCCTCAGATATAGGTGGCTGAACTCACACCCGTCAAATGGGTCATATCAGGTGTCCAAGAAGCGCTCAATGGTCTTCTCGTCAAAGGGAACTTGGACACCCCTTACCCAGCTGATCCTACTTCTCGCCATTGTGGATGGATCGACATTTGCGAGAAACTCCTTCAGGATAGCTGTAATATCTTGAATTTTAAGCATGTAATTAAGCCTAGATTAAGCCCATAATTAAGGATAATAAATATGCTTAAGAGTATTCAGAGGAAAGGCTTGAGAAAAAGATGAAATAGGCTGAGTTAGGGGTTTTCTGGGGTTCCACGCTTGGGGCGTGGGATGCCACGCCTGGGGCGTGGGAAGCAGCCCAGAAATGCCATTTTGTCTGCCAGTCCACGCTTGAAGCGTGGGAAGCCACGCTGGAGACGTGGGAAGTTGCCCAGAAGTGGAATTTTGTCTGGAACTCCACGCTTGGGGCGTGGGAGTCCACGCTTGAAGCGTGGGAGTCACGGCAGAGGCCTATAAAAGGCCCAGAAGCTCAAAAATTTGAATATTTTCTTCCTCCTTCGTCCCAAACCTCCATTGATGAGTTTGAGAGCTTCGTATCTCCTCCATCTTTCATCTAAACACCTCCGACCCAACTGAGAAAGTGATTAGAACCCCGAGAGGAGAGAAAACTTCCGATTGATTCTTGAGAATAGCTGAGAAACAGTGAGATTTGATTTCTCTGAGAGAACCTTTGAGAGCTCGGAGTTTAGAGGCAAAGGAGGCCTTGATTGAGCAAGCTACCTTAGGGAAAGCGATTCCCTGGTGTTTCTGAACATCACAGAGGTAAGAAATTCGAGCTCTAACTGTTGGTTCTGTGGATTGGATTTTGTG
>PYAF01002883.1:0-18293 GCA_007407185.1 Glycine tomentella
TTTGACTTGCATATTGGCATAATAACAATAATAAAGACAAGAAAGAGCTTGTGATTAAGAAGGGTAGGAATAAATAAGTGAAATAAGTCTTGTGTGATACTTGACTTATTATTCCACAAGTAATAATGTGATTGATTCCTACTATAGGGCCACATAGAGAAGTGGACCAGTGAAAAGCTTGACTAGAGCATACGTTGGAATTCCAGGTAAGCTTCTGGAGCTTACTTTAGCCTCTCTTTCTTTGAAGTCCACCATGGGTTACATCATGGTGTATTGATGTATGAGAATTGAATGATATATATATATGTGTGCATACATCCTCATTCACAATTACTGTGTGAGATTATATGTTGCATGCACTGATAGTGTATAGATGTATGAGAATGGAATAATATATATATGTGTGCATGCATTCTCATTCACGTTTATTGTGTGAGATTATATGTTGTATGCACTGATATGAAGACTTTGGGTTCAAGTCCCAGAGCACTTTTGGATAAGACTTTGGGTTCAAGTCCCAGAGCACTTTTTGATAAGACTTTGGGTTCAAGTCCCAAAGCACCTATTGTCATGACAAATTATAAGTCCTTGGCAGAGGAACCAGGGCAAGATGAGATGGGTGTAGAGTAAGACTTCGGGTTCAAGTCCCGGAGCATCAAATCACCAAAGAGAAAAGTTTAATTGCTTGCATTATTATATTGCTTCTATTTCCTGTGTATGTGCTTATATAACTGTATTGTATCGCTTCTTTTGCCTGTATATTTGTTTATATAACCGTTACTATATCGCTTCCTTTGGTCTGCATATTGGTTCATATAACTGTTAGTGTTACATGTCTGTTACGATTATATATATATATATATATATATATATATATATATGTACATTATTTAGACTGTTGTACGGGAGCAAGTCCCAGAGATAAAGACTTTGGGTTCAAGTCCCAGAGCACCTTTTGATAAGACTTTGGGTTCAAGTCCCAAAGCACCTATTGTTAAGACAAATTGTAAGACCTTGGCAGAGGAGCCAGGGCAAGATGAGATGGGTGTAGAGTAAGACTTCGGGTTCAAGTCCCGGAGCATCGAATCACCAAAGAGGAAAGTTTAATTGCTTACATTTATATTGCTTCTTTTGCCTGTAGATTTGTTTATATAACTGTTATTAGATAGCTCCTATTGCCTGTATACTTATTTATATAACTGTTAGTATTACATATCTGTTTCGATTATATATTATATAGACTGTTGTGTTGAAGGTGAGTTCAGGGACTTAGAGGTTTCTTTAAGCCCCTGGAGCTTACTGAGACTCGGGTTGTCTCACCCCTTTCTTGGGGAATATCATTTCAGGAGGAGTTAGTAGGGGAGATCCCTCTTCTAGCAAGGCTCCTATGGGCGCGTGATGGAGCAGCAGCTACGGTTGACTGGGATTAGATTATCTTCTCGTTTGCGTGTGACATATTTAGGCGTGTGTTTCGGTACGATAGGACTACTGTAGTACTGTTGATCCGTTGATGGATAATATATATGTTGAGACTAAGTTTGTAATTGTGCCACCGACTTAAGGGTGGATATCTGTATGTACGACTTAAGAGTATCTATGTATGAAGTATTCAGCTTTCTGTATTAAGTTATGCCTGGGGTTATTAGTCCGATTTTAATTAGCATCGCAGTATCGTATTATGTGAACATGTTGGGAAAAGAATTTGAGAAAATGTTTTGGAAAAATTTAATCACGATTTCTATACTATGTTTCCAAAACGGATTTTTAATAAGTCTTCCGCTGAAAACTCTAGTACCAAGATGAGTAACAACCGGAGTACTACGGGGTGTTATAAAAAGCACACAAAACATCAATTATAAAATTAATCAAACAATCAAGCATCATAACACACATCAAACACCTATCTCAGAAACTAGAAATTTCAAGGTGTTACACCAGTAGCATTATTGGTTATTGTGTGGTATAACAAGCACACACACAACCAACAACCAACAAATTATTTTAAGCAATAATTTGAGTAAATTAAACAAATTTGAGTCAATTCTCACCTCTAGTTAGGATCGCTTGTAGTTTGATGATTGTTACTAGTAGAACCATTTGTAGGTACCTAAATTAAAAAAATGTTTTTCTTTGTAAAATATCATATCATAGTTAAATCGTTGAATAAGTTGAATTATAAATTCATACCTCTTGATCTATAGCTTCTAAGACTTGATTAATTTGTGTATCTTCTGCAAATCGCACTTTAAGGACATCAACAAGATTTCCAAGCAAATTCTCCAATTTTTGAATTCTATTGTCTACATAAGAGCTTTGAGATGAACTTGCTTGATGTGGAAGCTTGCCAAGACAATGAACACGTCCTCTTTTTTCAGGTCCTTTGACTTTTGAATATATATCATTTGTCTAATTAGTAGAATCTTGGGTGCTTTGCAAATTTTGTGAATTCTCTGCTTCAACCATTTTCTTTCTTAGTTCATCCTACATAAATACACCTTATAAATTATTAAAATTTATCAATATCCTCAATACTTCAATGTCACCAAACTAAACTCATCTCCTCATTAGTTACTCCCCCTCACACCATAACCTTTTATTAGAAAATTGAGCAAAACAAAATATAAAAAAAAAAAAAGTATTGAAATAAAAATTAAAATTTTTACAATTACAGTAGCAGCCTTTTCAGTAATGCTTCCATCTCTTCGAGTTCGAGTGTCAATATAAACTTCTACTCGAGAAGGTTGCACTCCTTTAGCCTTTGTTGTCTAACATTAGTTAAAAAATCAATCATCCTATTTATACTAAGCAATTAAATATTGAAAAAACTATAAAAAAGATAAATCATCTCATGAATCCGTCTTGGAAGATTCTTGGTTCCCATGCAATGCAAGTCCTCATATTTTCAGCGATTTCTTTTGTTAATGTTGCTTATTTTCTATAACCAACAAATATAAAAAAGTAAATAATAAAAATAAGCATATAATATATATATATATATATATATGTTATGTTAGACAAAGGGTGGTGACATTGTACATATATACCTGTCCTTTCTCGGAACACCAATAATGAACTAAATCACGATATTAAGAAGGATCAACCCTTGGATCTAGGATGTGAACAATCACTTCCTCCTTAGTTTTGCTCTCATCATATCCTTTTGATTTCAATTCATATTTACATTGCCTCCATTTCAGACTCATTTCATCAATCAATATTTCCTTTGTTTGTTTAGTTAGTTCAGGAACAAATCGAAACTTACTCTATTATGAGTATCATCAACAAAAAAAAGAAGACAATCTTGTTAGAAACCAATTTTTTTTACAAGAAGCAAAATGAAACAACACTTATAAAGTATTATACTAGACCTGAATCAATTCAACCATGTCAGTAATATAGTCTGTAGACATAAGTCACTTTTCTTGTAGTGACGGTAAGAGTTCAACTAATAAAAAGTACATATCTTAATCCTTGAAGTGAGAAATAAAAAATAAAAAAGTCTGAGTGATACAAAAAGAAATGATTTTTTTTAATCAAGTTAATGAATAAGATGATGCAAAGAAAAATAGAAAAACATAATATTATGTGACAGTGATGTTGATTTAATAATTTTGTTTGTTTAAAAATAGAAAAACATATACAAAGAAGATTTTTTTAAACTTATTTTTTTTAATCAAGTTAATGAATAAGATGATACAAAGAAAAATAGAAAACATTATATTTCTTAGTGAGCTTAAATAATTTTTTGTCCCTATAAAATTAGGGATTCTTTTAGTACTTCAAAGATTTTTTTTTATATTTAGTCCTTGTAATTTTGTTATTTGATTTTAGCCCTTGCTATCAACTTTCAACATTTACTGATTATATAACAACGATGTCGGTAGTTCATTGACTTGTCACCTTATTAATGAGTTTTCAACATTTACTGATTATATAACAACGATGTCGGTAGTTCATCGACTTGTCACCTTATTAATGAGTTTGACATACTATCATGTGTAACTTTTTTAATAAACTGAATTTTCAAATTCTCATATATTCAAATTATATTAAAAAAATAATTATAAATTATTTATTATTAAAATCTTTGATAACATGACAAGTCAATAAATTGTTAATGTAATTACATATCATGTCGTCAATTAAATTCTTATTTAATAATAGAGACTAATTTTTTTTAAGATTTTACGAGGACTAAAATAATAATAAAAAAAAAACTTTGAAACACTAAAAAAAACATGTGTTCGTTATTATGTGTTCGTTAAAGTAACAAACTCAAATACTTTAATGGGCAATTCAAGTGTCATTTAATGACATTACAAAAATATCTCTTGATAATGTAAACTTAAAATCATAGTTATAGTTTTTAATTATTAAAATTTTTAACATCATTTTTGTCGAATTATCTAATGAAATTTTAGTTGTTATGACTTGCTGGTACAATATGTAGAGCTTGATGAAAATGTAGTTAATATATGAAATAATTTTATTCCACAATTATATAATTATTGAATTTTTTTATTACAAATTTTATTTTTTTCCATGAAGAATGGTAAGATTTATAAGAGTAACTTTTTAAAAGCCATGTCTTAATTAAAGAAAAAAAAATCAAATCACAACTTATATAAGAAATATGAATAAATAATGGTACGATAAATTATACAAACAAAATCAAGTTTAAATTGCTTATCACCTTAGGGTAATAAAGGAAATTACAATGTATAAACCTCGTATATGGAATTTCGTATCTTAGTTTTAAAAATAAAGTTTTTTTAAAGAGAAAATTTCCTTATTTTGTTGTCTTCGATAAGTGAACGAGAATTAACAACTCTGTCATTTAGCCATACTATCAGCTATATAAATCCTGCCGCAGGCTCGATCTTTCATACTTCACAATTAAAGAGAAAACTGATCACAGAAACCGATCTTTGTTTTACTCTTAGTCATTTCTTATCAACAAAAATATAATGACTAGTTATTTTGTGAAACTATTTTATACACTTGTGCTGTTTTTATTGCATGCTGCAGGATCCATTCTTGGATTCAACTTGCTTCCCGATAGCGCAGAAATAAAGTGCACTGAGAGTGATAGACAAGCACTCCTCAGCTTCAAACAAAGCCTGGTAGATGACTCGGGCATGCTGTCTACATGGAAGGACGATGGCAATAACAGAGACTGTTGCAAATGGAAAGGCATTCAATGCAACAATGAAACTGCTCATGTTGAGACGCTGTATATCCGTGGTCAGGATACACAGTATTTGAGAGGTGCAATCAATATCTCTTCATTGATTGCCCTGGAAAATATTGAACACTTGGATCTCAGCTATAATGATTTTGAAGGGAGTCACATCCTAGAACTCATGGGCTCGTTCACTAATTTAAGATATCTCAATCTCTCTCATTGTGAATTGGGTGGGAGCATTCCTTCAGATCTTGGAAAGCTTACACATTTACTGTCTCTGGATCTAAGTTATAATGAACTCCATGGACAAATCCCTTATCAACTTGGAAAGCTTACACATTTACAGTATCTGGATCTAAGTATTAATGATCTCGATGGGGAACTCCCTTATCAACTCGGAAATCTCTCTGAGTTGAGGTATCTTGATCTTAGTGCAAATTCATTTTCGGGAGCACTCTCTTTCCAGGTTGGGAATCTTCCTTTGTTGCACAGTCTTGGACTTGGTGGCAATTTTGATGTCAAATCTAAGGATGCAGAGTGGTTGACTAATCTCTCTTCCTTGACAAAACTTAAGCTAAGTTCCCTACACAATCTTTCCTCTTCTCATCACTGGCTACAAATGATCAGCAAGCTTATTCCAAACTTAAGAGCGTTGAGGCTATTTGATTGTTCTCTTTCAGATACAAATATCCAATCTCTGTTTTATTCACCTTCCAACTTTTCCACTGCTCTTACCATCCTTGATCTTTCTTCAAATAGGCTGACATCCTCAACATTTCAACTGTTGTCAAACTTTAGCCTTAATCTTCAGGAGCTTTATCTTCGTGATAATAACATTGTTTTGTCATCTCCTTTCTGCCCAAACTTTCCTTCTCTTGTGATTCTTGACCTTTCCTATAATAATATGACATCATCAGTCTTTCAAGGTAGTTTCAACTTCAGCTCAAAACTTCAAAATCTTGATTTGCAAAATTGTAGTCTTACGGATGGAAGTTTTCTTATGTCATCTACTTCCATTATGAGTTCTACATCTTCTCTTGTTTCCCTTGAACTCTCCTCAAATCTGTTGAAATCATCAACTATATTTTACTGGCTCTTTAACTCCACCACCAATCTTCATAACCTTGTCCTTCATGATAACATATTAGAAGGTCCCATTCAAGATGGATTTGGGAAAGTAATGAACTCTCTTGAAGTTCTTGACCTCTCATATAACAAACTGCAAGGCGAGATTCCATCTTTCTTTGGTAACATATGCACATTACAGAGGTTATACCTCTCAAATAACAAGTTGAATGGGGAAATTTCTAGCTTCTTCCAAAATTCATCATGGTGCAACAGGCACATATTTAAAACTTTGTCCTTAGCTTATAACCGGATTTCAGGCATGTTTCCTGAAAGCATTGGATCGCTATCAGAGTTGGAGGATCTTAACTTGATTGGGAATTCTTTGGAGGGTGGCGTCACTCAATCCCATTTTTCAAATTTTTCCAAATTGGAATACTTGTACCTATCAGAGAACTCGTTGTCTCTGAAATTTGTCCCTAATTGGGTTCCTCCATTCCAATTAAAATCATTGGGACTCGGATCTTGCAAGTTGGGCCCCACTTTTCCTAGTTGGCTCAAGACTCAAAGTTCTTTAAATGAGCTTGATATTTCTGATAACGGGATTAATGACTCTGTACCAGACTGGTTTTGGAATAACTTGCAATATATTGGATTGTTAAATATGTCTCACAATTATCTCATTGGTGCAATTCCTAATATATCGTTGAAGCTTCGTAACAGACCGTCTATACATCTGAATTCAAATCAGTTTGAGGGTAAAATTCCGTCATTTTTACTACAAGCTTCCCAGCTGATGCTCTCTGAAAATAATTTTTCAGATTTGTTTTCATTCTTATGTGACCAAAGCACAACTGCAAATTTGGCCATTTTAGATCTATCACACAATCAAATAAAGGGGCAAATCCCAGATTGTTGGAATTCACTAAAGCCATTACTGTTTCTTGATTTAAGCAGCAATAAATTGTCAGGGAAGATTCCTATGTCCATGGGCGCCCTTGTTAATATGGAAGCCTTGGTTTTAAGAAACAATGGTTTAATGGGTGAGTTGCCTTCTTCTTTGAAGAATTGCAGCAGTTTATTTATGCTGGACCTGAGTGAAAATATGTTGTCGGGTCCAATACCATCATGGATTGGAGACAGTATGCAGCAATTGATAATCTTGAACATGCGAGGAAATCACCTCTCAGGAAATCTACCCATTCATCTCTGTTATTTGAAGCGTATTCAATTGTTGGATCTTTCAAGGAATAACTTGTCAAGAGGAATTCCAACATGCTTAAAGAATTTGACTGCAATGTCTGTACAGAGCATCAACTCAAGTGACACTATGTCTCATATATATTGGTATAATAACACTTATTATGAAATTTATGGTGATTACAGAGGGGGAGGTTATACGCTTGAGATAACATGGACGTGGAAAGGTGTGGAACGGGGGTTCAAGAATCCAGAGTTAAAGCTCAAAAGCATTGATCTTTCTAGTAACAATTTAATGGGCGAAATACCAAAAGAGGTAGGACATTTGCTTGGGTTAGTTTCTTTGAATCTATCAAGAAATAATTTGAGTGGAGAAATTCCTTCTCAGATTGGGCATTTAAGTTCACTAGAATCACTTGACTTATCAAGAAATCACATCTCTGGGAGAATTCCTTCTTCTCTTTCTGAAATTGATGATTTGGGAAAATTAGACTTGTCACACAACTCTCTTTCTGGAAGAATCCCATCAGGAAGACATTTTGAAACCTTTGAAGCCTCTAGTTTTGAAGGAAATATTGATCTTTGTGGTGAACAACTTCACAAAACTTGTCCAGGGGATGGATATCAGACAACAGCAGAGCGTCAAGAACCACCAGTCAATGGTGATGATTCAGTTTTCTATGAGGGATTATACATTAGCTTGGGGATTGGATACTTCACTGGATTTTGGGGCTTATTAGGGCCATTACTACTGTGGCGTCCTTGGAGAATTGCTTACATGAGGTTTCTGAACAGATTAACAGACTATGTATATGTATGGTTATGCTGAATGTGGGAAGTGTTGCTGATCGCTCGAAGGCAAAAAGGTATGTTCTAGATTTTTTGTTTCAAGTTCATGGTTTATGTTCTGACTTTGTTTTATATATATCAAGAATTGTTTTATATGATGAAAGAGTTAGCAGAAAGTTTTCCAATTGAGATTTTTTTTTTTCTTTTTGTTTTGTTTACAAGAAATTGTTTCTTCCCTAGCTGCAGCATATGGCACTAGATCTTAATTAATTTATTATATATGTAACAGTTTTTGTGTCTTCCATACGAAATTCCCTATTTTGATTGTTAATGAGTGACTTAAGTTATTAAAAGGTTTTTTTCCCTTATCAATTTTGGGAAATAGTTATTATTCTCAAATCACAAATTCTTCAGTTTTGAGCAATTTCTTGTAACATATTTCAGTTTCTATGTACTGTTTCAGCATATATGACTAGCTTGTTCTATCGTCCATTCTTCTCTTATACTGGTCCTTACTATATTCTAATATTCTATTCAAAGGCAATGATTACTGTAATTTTTCGAAACAGATACAATTTGTTTCTATTCCTCAACACCGCCAACTCCTGCCCAATCCCTTAACTGCAAAGGCAACTCCCCTATTAACTATGCCAATATGAAGTGCTTGTTGTTACAATATTATCATATACATGGGCAAAGCTAGGAATTCACTTAGAGGGGGTCGAGAAAAATAATAATAATCATTTAAATTTTTACATTATAAAAAAATATAATTTTTTTAATATTATATATATATATATATAATATTTGTTTGAGTTATAAGATTAATTTTGTGGTTGAAGAGAGAAGAAAGGGGGGAGGGATTGTGAAATGGAATATCTTTTAATAACAAAATAATAAATTAATAATTAATATTTGACTTATAAACAAATTTAATATTTTTTATAAAGAAAAATATACAACTGTATTACGCATAAACACATTACTATCTAATTAATTTGATCATTTATATAAGAAATAAATGGATACATTTTTTTCTTCCTAATTATTTGAAACATAAACTCTTTCAAATATGTTAATTATACATTTATACAATAAACAAATAGATGCATTTCTTCTATACTCTTTATTGTGAACTTTACAAATTAGCCAATCAATCATTTCATACACAAGTTGATATATTTATGGGTTTATTAAAAATTTAAGTCAATCTCATAGGTGAAAAGTTTATTCAATAATGTTATTAAATATAACTATTACTTAAACTAATTAAATCTATGAGTATTTCTAGAATAAAATTTTAATTTATGAAATTTTAAATTAAAATAGTTAACTATTTTTATTGATTTTGATAAATTAGTTATTTATTTTTTAAATATGCGAATAATGGTAATATATGAGAAAAAAATTAGATATATATAAAATGATTTAGGATAATTATACATGGACACTTGAACATTACAAATACTTTACTATTACCTTTAATTTCTTTTTATCTCACTTTTTACTATCACACTATCACATTATATTATCTATTATACTTATACATCTTTTTCTTTTTTTTTTTCTCTCTCCTTAAGTGTCAACTAACTTGGCATGTAATAATTTTTAAATATTTTTTTCGTAAATTTTAAGGGTACCGTAATTCTTTTTTCTGGTATTTTAAATACATTTGTGAAAAACTTGGGGGGCCATGGTCACTGCATGTATACTTCTATTTTCAATTTTATATGAACAAATCTAATTCTGTCTATATCTTGTAATCCACCTGATTGTTGCAGATGTGCTGCACGCTTCTGTTGGCTGCTACAAGTGCGAAATATTTCTTTAGTATAGGAGTTTACAATGTTTTGTATTTAAGTAATGAACTGCAAAATCTTGTTTCCAGAAACTTAGTAAGATATTGTTGTATTTTGTTGTATAATATATTTGTAATGCTGTTTATTTTTCATTAATGTGCTTAGATCTGTGATAACTAAATTTGACCGCTTCATATTTCATCTTCAACAATGCTTTTTGCTATATTCTCCTAGTTCGGCTATGCTTACTGTGAATCAAATTTGTACATGAAGAGAACAATGTAGGATACCCTACATTGTATTCGTGACGAACAGAAATGTCCAGCAAGTATTACTGGATAATTTAGTGTATGATCGAACTCTCTCTCTAAAAGTATTTATGGGAATTCAATACCTCCAAGCAGAAAATCACAATGCTAGAACACCAAGATTGAGGTGAGGTATGTGCACTGTATGTAAGGAAAAGAGAGAGTATCAATTGCGTACCTTTACCTCTGACTGTAACCATTATTTATAGTGTGCTTACCTCTGAGGCAGTCGTAGATTTTCCGATATTCCCGGCCGAGATCTTCAACCGTTTGGCAGCATGATCTTTGAAATGGTCAGCAACCACGACCTGACTTTCGGTTGAAATTAGTGACCCACTACTCCTTAATGGGCCTTGTTACTAGGTCCATTTACAAAATCCATAACAGTTGCCCCCAGTCCGGTTGTCAATGTCTCTCGATGATCGAGATGCATATAAGTCAATCTTTCCCCCACAGCTTGGATGAATGGCCCGAATCGTAGGTTGCTTGTCAACCCCCGGATGCCGAGGTATCGTTCATTCCCGGCCTCGGTCGGTAGGTGTTAGGATTCATTGGATACCGGGGTATACTTCATCTCGCCTCGGTCATTAGGTGCTGAGGTTCGAGACTCGTACCCATTCCTTTGACTACCCCTATCGTGATGTTAACCAGGTATGGCGTGATCATGTTCTCTCCATATAGTAATGCGAAAGATCGCTGACAAGCCGTCCTTGGGTCTTGTCTGTAACTGTAACATGTGGTCTGCGCCATTAAATGCTTCATGCTTTAATCATGACATTTGAAAGTATGTGCCCTTCTTGCCCCCATTATTGAATGGATTTGACCCTTTTGCACTCACGCGACATTTCGCGTTTGCCAACTGTACATTTACGTCGCTTCATGGACTTGGCGGTTACACTTTTCCAATTAATTTTTAAATTCCTCCAGTCTATTCATCTTTCACTACTACGATTCTCAACTTATTTGTGCCTTTTCTCTGCACTTGCGCTTCCTTTTATGCTCTTGTTCGTCATCTTTCTTCTTCAAATTTCTTCAAGATTCTCTTCTTCCCAGTTATCTTCGCCACCATAAACTCTTTTTTCTTGTTTATGATTTCCTTGTTCTTTTTTTTTTTGGCATCTTCCTCTCTTGCATTTTCATTTATGTTTTATCCTTCATCTTTATTCGTTCTTGAACTTGAACCGTTCTTGAACTTCCCCTCATCTTCATCACTCCTCTCTGCAAAAACTCTTCTATACCATCCTCCTGATAATGCCGATAGTTTTAATTATAATGAAACTCACCCCAGAGGAAAAGGTGGAATTGAGGCAAACAATTCCTTCGTTAACTAGGTATTGGCTCTTTGGAGTCGCCTTTATTGAAGAGGAAAAAGAGAAAATCGAACAGGAAAAATCCCAGCCCCGTTCATACACTGTTGGGACATCGAAGTCCAAGAGGTTACAACCTAGAATCTCAACGAACCAAACCTCTCTAGGTAGCAGGCCCTTGAATGTCGATATATCAAAATCCAGAACTTGTGTGCGTCAATCCCTTTTTGTGGAAATGAGGATAGGTTAAGTGTTCAACCTTCCATCAAATGCTCTCTGCCTCGGTTTGTACATCCCGAGTTGCATCCCCCGCAATCACCTTCAGAACCGAAAGATTTTCCCGTAGGATCTTCTTTTGAAACCCGGTTTGATCCTTGTATGGATTGTGTCATCGAGATTTCCTATTATATAAGTTTCGGCTTTAATTCCAAGGCGGATTCAATTCTTGGAAACTGTTGCCACAATTCGGTTCTTGTGCCGAAAGCCAAGCCTCCTCGGCTAACGCCCATTAGGGTGCCGAGTGACCCTCCTGCTCTCGGCCCATGTGCCGAGAAGCCCGAAGGTATAATTATCATCCCGGACGATCCCTCTCCCCCTCGCATAACCGACATCTCTCCAAGTATACTGCCACTTTACTGACTATGATTTTCTTTTACGTAGGTAATTATGGACCCGTCATCGTCAGAATTAGTTGCCGAATCCCATTCCGCTGGGTCATATTCTAATCTCCCCTCTTCAACCCTAGCTGATAAGTTTCCTTGGGTCACCCGTGAAGTATTAGACACCTTTTCCGAGCTGGATCTGGAGAGCGTTGTTGCGCTCCCAGTTGGCAACCAAGAGGGGTTTTACGTCAGAGTCCCTGGCTCAGATGAGCCCGTTTGTTCCTTTCGGGAAGGGAACGAACGCAACTTCTTCTACTTTTATAAGGACATGATCATCCGTATGGGTGTTCGCTTCCCTTTCTCGGATTTCCAAATACAAGTGTTCAACCATTTAAGCCTAGCCCCCTCTCAACTTCATCCCAATAGTTGGGGATTTATGCAGGCTTTTGAACTCTTCTGCCATGGTCTAAGGGTCCCTTGTACACTTCGTCTATTTTTTTATTACTTTACTATACATACTGCTAGGACAGGTAGGGAACCTTCTAATAAGAAAGGATGGACTTCCATTCGAGGCCATTCCTACCGAAAACTTTTTTCAGTCTATTCGGAGTCCTTCAAATATTTTAAAAACAAATTCTTCAAAGTTGTCGCCGAACCCGGCGAACAACCATTCTTTCTTTCTGCGCTCGAGTCCTTGGATGTGGAGCGGAAGTTTCCCCTCTATTGGTCTCGCATCCATCATGACCTTGCCCCGGGCTCTTACCGTTTCGAGGAAACAGACTTATCGGATTCTGAAGCTTCATCGGTGTCCCACATCGAGGCATATAGGGCAACTCATGAGTTGATAAACACTGCCTTTTTCCTGCGTGGATATCTTTCTGGGTCCTCCACTGCATTGAGTATGAACATAACTGATATTGATTTTTAATGTATGCTTTATTCCGTTCTAACGGTTTTATTCTTATTTGCAGTTGACAGTATGGAACCACTTCCCACTTCCTAAGCTCCATCAACTGAGGTCCCGACCTCGGGTTCGTCTGCTGCCGCGATGGTCGTTCCTCCTGTGATAATGGTTCTGACCCAGCCAGTCGGGAAAACGAAGCCTCCTCCTGCTAGTTTAGCCACTAAGCGTTCCAACCCGTGGAAGCAGTCGCATCCCTTCTCCTATGTAGCTCTCTTAGAGGGAGGAAAAGGGAAGAAGCGCAAGACCATGGAAACAGCTCGGCCAGAGATGGTTGTGGCTGAGCAACGCACTCCGTCTGTTTCTTCGGGTCCAAGGGCCGCATCTTCCGCTCTTCCACCTCCTACCACAACCTCGACGTCGACTCCGGGCTGCCTTTGGGAGAAGGGGGTTACCGAGGAGATAGTCCTTGCAGTGAAGACTCCCAAACGTTTCTCGGATTCGAGTCCGCTTTCTAATGAGGACATCAAAAAGCTCAGCCTTATCCAAGAAAATATTTTCAAGGGTGGTGCCCTAATACACTATAATTTAT
This sequence comes from Glycine tomentella, assembly GCA_007407185.1. Classification (NCBI taxonomy): domain Eukaryota; kingdom Viridiplantae; phylum Streptophyta; class Magnoliopsida; order Fabales; family Fabaceae; genus Glycine; species Glycine tomentella. The sequence continues at coordinate 13,749 of PYAF01002883.1, forward strand.
AATTTTCATAAATATGACTTTTGAAATAATCATAAGAATCTTATTATACATCATGATAATCTATAATTTAATGATAGTGTTAAAAACTTTTATCCTATTAATATATTTAAATTAAATCCTAAAAGGATTTTAAACCTTATAAGATTATTATGTTCAATAAATTATAAAAAAAAATTGAGACATGAACTAATTAAGAGAGGGATGAGGATACATGTGCTAGAATTAATAATACTAACTTAGACCGAGATGCTTTGGCATTGGAGCCGAGACGAAACATGACACAATGATAGGAACACGAAGGGGTGGTGTCGTTGTTGTTGACACGTCCTCGTCGAAGATGACATCCTTAGCCTAGACAGAGAAGGGGTGGGGTTGCGATCAACGAAGTCACCAGCCTAGTGACCTCTCTTCTCCGGCAGCCCTCGTCGGTGTTGACAAAACCCTTGTAACGGTTGCGGCAAACCTCAGTTCGGGTTGCAGATGGAATGAAGGTTTTGAATTGAAAAAACCATAGGACGAGGTGCTCGAGTGGATGCGACGCTTGGGCTTTTAAATTAATTTACATTGAATACAACAATAGTTTTGACCAAATCCGTCATCGTTTTGAAAGTTTTTACATCGAATACAATGATGGTTATCGAAACTCGTCTTTATAGGCGACCTATTTATGAGGATTTTGACCAAAATCGTCGTCGTTTTCAAAGTGTTTATGATGATTTTACATAAAATAGTCATTAACATGTCCAATATTTAGAAAATTGCCACCTCCCACTGGAACAATGATGATTTAGGTACAATCGTCGTGGAATACAACTTTTCTAGTAGTGATCCACTTTGGTACCTCATCTTATTTAAAAGGTTTAAAATGATCATTTAACTAATTAGATATCCAAAATGATCTTTTATGGGAGTATTATTTGATAAAAAAAATTATGAATATTTTATCCAAAATAAACTTTTTAAAATATAAATAATCATTTTGAATGATCAAAATGAGATAAAGAACTAAAATGAATTTTTAAAAGATAAAATAATCATTTTGAGCAAAATAAATAATATAAACGACTAAAATAATCATTTGGTCTTTTTTTTATCATCGCTATTATTATAAAACTAAATATTGAAAGAATTTAAATAAATAAGACTTAAATATTTTTTTCCATCATGCAATTTAGTTCTTTTTTCATTTTCGTTTTTGTAATTTTTGTTTGTTTGTCATTGCAAAATTTATTTATTTTATTTTTCGTTTTTAAAATGCTTTAGATAACACTTTGAACAATAAAAAATGTTTTGAACAGAAAAAATGTGTTATTTAAAGTGTTTCAAGGACAAAATAAATAAAAATATATCTTGTAAGGACTAAAATGAAAAAAATAACTTGTAAGGACAAAAATGAAAAAAAAAATGCTAAATTATGAAGACAAAAAGTATAGTTAAATCATAAATAATGTATGAAAATTTGATAAATTCGTGAAGAAGAATTATTGTTGAATTAGATTGCCCCCTTTCCACATTAATATTTTGTCTTCGCGTTTTTCAATTGCTTTTGTATTAAACTATTGTTATTATTATTGGTCCAAAGGAAAATGATTGTGGAAAACCTGTCTTCACAGATTTAGTTTTCCAAACATAGGCCAGTTGACCTATACATCAGCTAAGTGCTATAGAGTTTTAAAAATACCAATCAAATAGAGAGATACATGTACAAAATTAAAATAAAAAAGTTACTATGTATTGATTAAGCTTTGAAAGAAGGATTTTTATTTTAGTAGGTCCATCTAGAAAATGAACAACCCAAAACTAGCCTATAAACACAAGTTAAATTAATTATCGTTTTAGCCTTTATATTTTTCACTTTTTTAATTAAATATTTATGATTGTTTTCCGATCATTGTTTATATTTGCTAATATTTTTAAAATATTTATTATGATATAATTGATTAGCAAGGCCGGATCCAAATGGGACAAAGAATTGGGTTGCACTCTCATAATTTTTTTTCTTCCTTTATATGGACTTTAATTTTTTATATTTAATATGTAGCGCAATAAATTTATTAAGATCATTTTGTATGCATAATTAAGCTAGTTATTTTTTACTCCTCCAGTACTTATTTTATGGATATGTTCCTGTTAATTTATTTATTTTAATAAATAAATATGTTCCTGTTTGTATAAAAGAGTATAAAATGGACAATAATCTGATTTCACGCCAAGCTCATATTCAATTGTTGAATAAACTAATTTACCAGTAAAAAAATGAACGAAAAAGAACAACGTATAAGACTATCCAACAAAAGGTGGTATATATAATGGTTGTTGATGAGAGATATTATTTTAAGATGAAAATGGTTATAAATATTTTTATACTATTATTCAATCACATACAATTTATTATATATAATAAAATTATTAATTTTTAAAATAATTATTTTAAAATAATTCAAACAGTAATATGCGATTGAATAATTATGTAAATTTTGTTAAAACTGTCCATGCATATATATTAAACTTTTTAATTTAAATTATTGAATGAAAAATTTTGTTACATTATTTGTGGTTAAATACATACCAAAAGCTCGAAGCCTTTGCACCAATATCATATCCTCTCACGTGATTGACTGGCTCACTGGCTGCTTAATATTTATTGGAAAAGATTATCGACTAGAGATGATGTCAAGATATACTATATAAATGAGGACATCCTTCACCCTTTGAGCTAACTTTTGGGGTTGAGTTAGGTCTAAACTCATATTCTAAGATGGTATCAGAGCTTATTCTAGATCCATTATCGAACCATCCACCATATTATCCATGCACCAAGTTCAAAAGTGCAGGGCGTGAGGGGGTGTATTGGGAAAGACTCAATTCCCACATCGGCTAGAGATAATGCAAAGATAGAGTATATAGGTGGGAGACATCCCTCACCCCTTGAGCTAGCTTTTGGGTTGAGTTAGGTCGAAATCCACAATCTAAGATGATATCAAAATCTATCCTAGATCCATTATCGTGAGGGGATGTACTGAGAAAGACCCAAGTCCCACATTGGTTAGAGATAATGTCAAGATAGAGTATATAAGTGAGGGGCATCTCTCATCCCTTGAACTAACTTTTAGAATTGAGTTAGGTCAAAACCCACATTCTAAGAATATTTTACATTAATTATTGATTACATAGACTTATCGACCTAGATTAAGTAAGTATCATAAGCATGTATGTTGGTTAATTCCTCCAAAAAAAATTATTAGATTTTCATTATTTTGTTAAGCTTGCAAGTATTTGGAGCGATACCTGTCCGCTGCCTTTTATTTCTCTTACTTTTGTTTCTATTGGTTCTTTTATTTAGTCTAACTTTAACATTAATTAGTGATCTTACTTTTTTTTATTGGTTCTTTTACTTTAGTCTAACTTTAACTTTAATTAGTGATGCTCACACGGAGTTTGTTCTTTTCAATTTTTCTTTTCGTTTTACCATATATACTTCCACTTAACAACTTCCACTTTTCACATTGCAATTTTCGTCCTTTCACATCTAAATTTTGAAATTCTAATCCTAATTAAGCCTATGTGATCAACAGAAAAGAGAATTAGTATATGATAATAAAATTTTAAATTGTTCAAAGATCACTTTTTATTTGTCAAAGAAGGAACATTACACGCAAATTTTTATAAAATTGTACATTTTTTAAATATCACTTTTAGAAAGAAGGAACATTCAATGCGCAATAACTTTCTGAAAGAATATTCAATGTAATAAAACTCTTTAATGTAGCATAAAACATTTGTATTTTCAAGTATTTAAGCAATTAAGATATGCGTCGATATTTAGTTTTTCTAATTTTTATATTTCACAATTTTAATACTTATTTTAAAATAAAAACATTTAGTCATCTTATTTAATAAAATCTTAATTTTGATCATTAAATTAGTTATTTAATGTGTAGTGATTAAATGCATTATTCTTTTTAACTTCTACGTAAATTAGTTTGGAAATCATATTAATTTATTTTATTTTTAATAAAGTTTAAAAAAACCTTTAACTCATGAAATTATTTTAAAAAAATACACCCTTACTTAAATGGATGAACTAATTTTGAGGAAATTTTTTTCATCATTTGACATGCTTTGTGACTGAGTTCAACCCTGCCTTTACGTTTGACTACATGACCACATGAGCGAACTCGTAAATTATTTTATGTTATTTTACTATCGTTACAAGAAAAAACAGATCGAATTAACGGGAGTTTTATTTTTTTCAACATTTTATTGTTAACATACTGATATACATTTCTACTAGTTAAATATAATTTCAAATTATTAGTTATTTGTTGCGAAATCGGCAAGTATATCGGTCGTACAAGTAATAAAGAGATAAGTAAGATATCGTTCCCACGAGGATTGTTTGACCAATTAAATTATAAATCGTATCAATAGGTTGGATGACAAAAACAATATTTGAGAGAAATGTGTTGTTGTGCGGAGGAAATTAAAGACTAAATGTAAACATAAAGCATTATAAACAAGATAGAAAATGGTTGCACCAAGCGT
>PYAF01002883.1:18393-40691 GCA_007407185.1 Glycine tomentella
GTGGCCCTATAGTAGGAATCAATCACATTATTACTTGTGGAATAATAAGTCAAGTATCACACAAGACTTATTTCACTTATTTATTCCTACCCTTCTTAATCACAAGCTCTTTCTTGTCTTTATTATTGTTATTATGCCAATATGCAAGTCAAAACTCTTATCTTCTTACTCAGTTAAAGTTGTATAACTTTTAATATAATCTTTAACAATATCTCTGTTCTAACCCAAGATTGGTATGAATCTGACTGAAACCTTAGGTGGAATACCACCAATAAATGAAATTCAGTTTTCCTATGACTTGTGATGGACTAGGTTGCTTCACTAACACCTTCATGATTTTTGAATGAATAATGGAAGCCATAAAACCCATAAATATACTCAGGTGGTGCTCAGAACTCTAGGATTTCAAGCTATAGACTTAATGGCTGTTAATTATTGAGCACCCAGGCAAAGGATTCCAAAAATAGGCAATTAGAACCTGATGTAATCGATTAAATCGGCTTCAACTGGAAGTGTAATCGATTATTCTAGCATTGGATCTCAACTAAAAGCCTTTGTAATCGATTAAAACGAGACGTAATCGATTACATCGTTCATATTTTGTTTTCCAGAAATCTTATGAACGAAATAATTGATTACACAGATCCGTAATCGATTAAACCAGAGATGTGCTTCTTCTAATTAAGCTTGTAATCGATTACGCTTCACTTGTAATCGATTAAAGCAGTCACTCAAGAAGTCTGGACTTGGCTTAAGCTTGTTTTAATCGATTAAATCGATACTGTAATCGATTACATTGTTCATCATTCGTTTTTCCAGGAAAATAATCGATTATTTTGGGCTATAATCGATTAAAACGACGCATACTGGTTTTTCTGCAACTAATTAGCTTTTCTTAAGTTTCAGTTTAGGGGCTTGTATTCTAAATGATGCATGGCCTAAATCATGTCCCTATGAGTGTGCATTGGACGAAAACAAAGCTTGGGTTATCAAAGTGTGTTCAATGCTAGGATTTTAGTAAAAAGGATAAGCATTTTCAGCCATGCATGCAGCTTTATAATAATTCGAATGTACTGCCACCCATAAACAGAAAATCTATCAAAATGATCTTAGGAAGACCTGACCCTTTCCCTACTCATGCAACCATAGAGAGGAGTCTTAGGACTTACTTGGTTGTTGCTTTCAAACTGCAGAAACCACAGTGAAGGAGCTGGAATTTCCAGAACTGGTTTTTGGAAAGGGGAAGTGTTGCAACCTTATGTCTTTGGAGCAGAGAGGTGTACGGCAAAGAGGTTAGGAGGTGAAATAATGCTTAGTACACAGAGTTGATAATGCTATGTGCACAGCATAATGGAGTGGGAGTGCCTCCAGCTTGGACAGTCATTGGAACTTGGGAAAAGATGTTGTCCAACATAATGGCTGGGCAGTTTTTGTTTGCAGGATTCCTTCTGAAATTGAGTGCCTAAAATTTAGTGGAATGTTTAGTTACTTGTGAGGCAGACCACATGCTTTCCGAATTGAGTGCACTAAGAGGGGGACAAGGCTGGACATGAGCCACTAAGTGGTCAGGTTCTAAAGAAATGGAGGGGTCCACAATGCTGATCTCCCCTTGTCTAAGTGCTCAGCTCATGTAGGCATAAAAGAGACTTGAGGTAGCGTACCATGAGGCCAAATTCAGACCTCTAATGTGAATAAATAGCCAGATTATTAAATGGGTTAATCCAAGGTTATTTCTAATTGCCAATTGAGTGAATGGTCACTACCATTGGGCTACCTTGGCTGGATTTAAGATCATGGCTGATTGGAATTAACCTTATGTCATCACAATTTAATAGACCTTACTAGAATTTCAATATAGTTGTCACAAGATTAGGTGGTGAGTTTGGAATAATTATTCTAGTGAACTCTTGTAATTTTAGTCTTTTGTTGCTTTACACTTAAAGCCAAAATATTGTTTCCTTCCAATTATCTAGACCATAAGTCTAGAATCACAAACCTTAATCATCACTTCTTATACTTTATATCATTTCAACTTATATCCTTCTAACTCAAAACTATTGCATTCACTCTTAACTTCATGAAATGGTCAAATCGACCCAATATACTTTTATCATATATATATGTTATAATAAGAGTTTTACTTGACTTGCTTGGCATAATTAAACTTTGTAACACTTACTTAATCTTTACTTCCTTCATTTAATCTTTGTCTCAACACTTTAATTGTGAGGGTCATTATACTTTTTGTCTTGGTATGAGTGTTTGGTGAATGTTAGGGTAAGTCAACTCTGTTTAGTCAGGAGTTGTTGTTCCTACACGCAAAGTGGACATGTCTTGTCAGCAAGGTATATAAGCATATGAGTGGTGCCGCAGAAGCATGTTTCTTTCTTTCTTCTTTACGCTTTTCTCTCCCTTTCTCTCTAAACTTACCCACACCCTAAAACCACTCCTTCCGACCACTCTGAAATACCCTCAACCACCTAGGACCACCGTAGTTGCCACGGAACCCCTACGTCAAGAGGAACCTCATGATTGGAGCGGAAGTCTTAGACAACGTTTCTGTGAAGTTCAAAGAGAACAGAGCCCAACTCTTTCTTTCTTGGCTTTCGTGAGAACGTTGTGTTCGGACAAGCTCACGCTTAAGAAGATAGTGTTACAGCACCGCTAGACTGTAAGAGAAGAACTCCTGTTTAGGTAAGGAGAGTTTACTATGTTGATAACAGTTTTAGATGCCAGGGTAGGGGGCCAAGGAGTCCAACTATGAATATATCTGCATGTCCCTGTTGTGTGTTGTTTTTCCAGAAAAACTATGTCTTTTAATGAATGGGATGTGAAATGTTTATGTTTGATGGTGTTCTTGTGTGGAGAATTTGATGTTGAAAGAACTCACTGTTTGTGAAGTTGGTGTTGTCGATGTAAATTCCCAGAACACTTTTTTAAGCAGTATTTGTGGAGGTGTCAGCTACCAGGTTGGGTATGCCAGGTTGAGCTTAGTATATAATATATATATATATATATATATATATATATAAATACGGGATGTGACTCTTAGTAGTCTTTTGTTGGCGGACGCCAATATCCCAAGTCCGGGGACTCATTCTGACAACCAAGGGATGGGTCTATCGAGTTGTAGAGTCTAGTGCGGCTTACCGTGTCTTTCTTTAAGAGAGAGCTATCGGGTCCCTTACTCGGATGAGCTCGTTTACTTTCTTTGAGAGAGCTATCTGGTTTCCTTACTCGAATGAGCTCATTTCCTTTCTGAGAGAGCTACCAGGTTCCTTATTCGGATGAGCTCGTTTCTTTTCTTTGACAGAGCTACCGGGTTTCCTTACTCGGATGAGCTCGTTTCCTTTCTTTGAGAAAGCTACCAGGTTCGTAAAGAAGTGATCTATTTAAATGGCCTTGGCGCGTGAGTTAGGTGCCAATAGTGCCAGATGTCAAATTAGCTAATCATCATACACACTCGCTGCCGGGTTCAGATTACCACCAAAAGCCTATCTTGTACAACTCAGCATTCGTAACCTGGAAAACCTTGTGTAGGTTCATGGTATTAATACAATCAAAAGTCTTACCTGTTGTATAAAGTAAGTGTTGTCTGTTTTAATCAATTACAAACACTTATGTAATCGATTGCATAGTGCTGAGTCCGTCCTCAATATTTTATAAAATCCAAGTTCAGCCCTTGTCCGGGGTCCTTACTCGATGTTTTATAAAATCCAAGGTTCCACACTCGCTCCTTTTCCTTAGAGTTGTCAGACTCGCTTCCTTTTCTTTAGAGCGATCGGGCCCCTTTTCGAGCTTGTTTCTTCTCTAGAGTCGTTGAGCTCGTTTCTTTCCTTAGAGCCGTCGGGCTAAGTTTATTCTCTCACTAGAGATGCCTGGTTGGTGAACCATCTTGGCTCACTAGTTTATGTTGTGTTTACAATTGATGTGCATGTTATGATTGTATATGATAATGTTGGAAGAGTGAAGGTTGGTTTATGAGATGACAATATTGATACCATGGTTATGGTATATGTGTGGATAGACATGGATACACACAGGATGTATGGCGGGTCACCCTTGTGAGGAAGGATTTGTTCTTGGCTGGGTCATACATTGATGCGCCTGTGGTCGTATGCTATGTATATACACGGATGGTATAATGATCAGTTGGTTACCCTTGAGAGGGAGGATTTGTTTATAGTCACGATCATTTCATCAGTGAGCCCATGTTGGGTGGTATGTATGTACATGGGGTGCATGGCGGGTCACCCTTGTGAGGAAGGATTTGTTCCTGGCCAGGTCATGCATTAATGATGCCCATGTGACATACTTCATTTGCATAATAGAAATAGGATGATTGGCTTCAGAGTACGGAAGTACTGGGGGCACATCTGTTTGGAACTCCTTTATTGAGACCCATGGCTGACCAGTGGGGGGAAGCGGCATGTGCACGACAGAGTGACCCTGACATCCTACTGCATCATCTGCTTGTAATGGTCTATTTCCAGGATGGTACCACATTACATGCTGAGAGATAAGTCAGGAGCATGCATCATTCTAAGCATTATAGGCTGACTTGTGGAATGTATTTGGATGGTTTGTCCATGTTGGTTGCGTGAGGAAATGCTTGGGTGTTGTGATGACGTCATGATGTTTGGGTTGCCTTCTCTGACTATTGTTACCTATTATTGTTGTTTTGCATGATAAACTCACCTTTGCTTTGTTTGTACCGTGTGGGTTGGTACCTGTGATGATCGCGAACATTCGTTCGTGTGAGCAGACGAAAACACTAGGAGACTTGGAGGAAGATGTCTTCCTGGTTGGAGTCGCCAAGTTGCCGGGATGACGGTGGATCAGATCCCAGGCAAGAGTTGTATTTTGATAGTCAACTCTTCCTTAGATTAGTCTCTTAATTCCTTTTGAAAAACTTGTACATTTAGATATTTGTAAGCACAACTAAGCTATGTTTTTACGTGTAAATGAAGTGCAATGTTTTAAATGTACTGTTATCTACGTATGTGTTTCATGGTGATGATTATGTATTCGTGAAAAACTTACTACCATTTTCATAATCAAACATAAAGGTTTTCCATTAAAACCTGTTATTAGAGTAATTAGGACTTAGTGATACAGTAGCGACGAGGCGGGTCCTTACAACTGGGATGATTGATATGTGGTTGTGTCGTGCCCAAAGTGAATCCAAATCACAAGAAAAAGTGACATTGAGTCATCAAAAAGTACTAAAGCTCATGTTTTGGCATTCAGGTCTTCTTCTTTTCTTTTGCGTTATTAGTTCTGTTTGATTTATTTTAATAGTTTAATATATGCTTGATCATTTTAAAAATTTATTGGTGACTTAGTTCATAAATGTGCAGATTGGTGATTACTTGAGTATGACTATTCTATTGGTTATTGTGAATCTGGATATCATCTCGACTTGGCTAGGTGTTTTGGGACATAAATACTTTTGTTTGTTTTTGTGATTATGTAATTGTGCTTGGAAGTGACTATTCTGTTGGTTATTGTGGATGGTAGATATCATTTCATCTTTGTTAAATATTTTGGGATACATAAATACTCTTGTTTCTTTTTGTGATTATGTGACTTCACTAAAAAATGGACCTTTGTCCCTTTCATCTCTCAGAGAGAGAGAGAGGAGTTTAATTAGTCTGTGTTTGTCAATTTTCAATGTGAGCTCCAATGTTTCAAAATTAATAGAACTTTTTTTTAAGTAAGACAACTACTTTATTGTATAGATTAGTTCCTTGAACTTATAGAAAGCTTAGACGATTAACTTAGATCCAATTGATATTCATTTTATCTAGATAAATAATAATAATAATAATAATAATAATAATAATAATAATAATAATAATAATAATAATAATAATTTGGAAACGTAAAGCATTCCAATAGATAATGGGCAACATGAATTTTTTATTAGGTGGCATTTACTTACTGTTAAAGCCTATAAGTACAAGTTAATGGTTTGTATCTACAATCTCTTTAAATGGTAGGCATAAGTTAATAACCTTTACCTACATTTGGAGGTTGTAGGTATAAGTTAATGTTTTTACCTACAGTTAGAGGTTGTAGATATGTTAATGACTTTTATGTATGGTTAGAGGTTGTAGATATAAGTTTATGTTTTTACCTACACTTAGAATAAATTGTAAGTACTACCTATAATGACAGACAAATATAATCATAGGTAAAAATATGTTCGTAGGTAAAACTTGTATATACAGATAAATAACCGTCACAATACAACCTCTCAAAATTGACTGGAAAAGTGTCAGTAGGTAAATGTCAATTATACTTCTACCTACATATTATTGACTTATAGTGACGAATTTTGTTTATAGATATAAGTCAATTTTATTGTAGTGTAGTTAATGAACTCAATGTAACTAATACATCAAATTAAATTAAATTTTTATTCTTTTATGAAAAATAATATAAAATTATTGTTTACTAAATGAAATAAAGGTTAAATATTTTAGCTAGTAACAAAAATCTAATCATACTTTTATAAAATTAGCATTGTCATAATTATGCCACACGGTCAAGAATGATTGATTGATTGTTACCGATTGTATAAAGTCACAATTAGTATTGAATAACTAATAATTTGAAATTATATTTAACTAGTAGATATGTATATCAGTATATTAACAATAAAATGTTGAAAAAATAAAACTCCCGTTAATTCTCTTTTTTCTTGTAGTGCATGACAATAATAAGATAACATATAATAATTTACTAGTTCACTCATGTGGTCATGTAGTTAAACATAAAGGTAGGGTTAAACTCATAGTCACAAAACAAAACATGTAAAATGATGAAAAAAATTTCCTCAAAATTAGTACATGCATTTAAGTAACGGTGTATTTTTTTAGAGTAAATTACACTTGCATCCTCTATATTTTGCTTAAATTTCACCTGATACCTCTCCATTTTTTCACATTACTTTTACCCCTCTCTATTAACATAGTTAACTAACGTCAATTGAAATATGTGAGCAGACAAAATTGTCCTTACATTTTAATTGTAAAACTCAAATTATCTCTTTCCAATTAGTTTCAAAATTGAGGATTCACGTTCCATTCCTCCTCACCATTAGTAAGTACGATTGATCTTCTTCTTGTTGGCGAGTTCTTCTTCAGCGTCCAGGAGATGCGAGTTCATCTTTCTCTCACGACGTTCACGTTCCATTCCTCTTTACCGTTCGTGAGTTCTTCACCGTTCTTGTTCCAGTTCGCGACATTCATGAGCTCCTTTGTTTGTCTTCCTCTTCGAGATTCACGAGTGCTCTGTTTCTCTTCCTGTTCCACAATTTTTGTTCACGCGGGGGTTATGCTTGTAAGTGACCATTTGACCTTATATATAGGTTACTTTTTAAGATTATTTATTTAATTTTGATTGTTTATTGTTACTTATTTCAGAATGGGGTCTCAGTAGAGGACCAATTTGGGATCATGTATGATTTTTAAAATCATTTGTTTATTATTGTTGATTAAAATAGTGTTGATGTTTGGGACAACAGGAAACACAATGGATGAACTGAAAATCGTTTGTTTATTATTGTTTATTAAAGTAGTGTTGATGTTTGGGACCATAGGAACACAATTGATGAACTGGAATACATAGAATACATGACTGTGTGAACAACATTGCTAATGACTTAGACTTGTCACCATGTCACCCTATTATTTTATGATTTTGTTCTACTACTAGTGGTAAAATTCTCCACCTTAAGACTGATCATGATGTGTTGAAAATGTTTGTTGAGAACCAAAAGTCAGTTCATATGTATTTAGTAGAACAAAAGATGAGAAGAAGGTTGTTAACACTACATACCAATAAAGTGGGTTTATGTAAAAAAAAAACAAAAAAGAAGCAAGAGTATTAAAATATTTTCAGGTTAAGAGGAATAAGATAAGATTATTTTAGACATAAATTTTAAGTCATGTGACCAGCATGTGCCTAAATTCTGTTAGATTATTAAATAGTGTTTAGGAAAGAGGAGGTCTAAGTATAATATAAGTTAAAAATTTAGGGGTTTTTTGTAGGGTGCAAAAAGGGAGGAGTATCAGGTGAAATTTAAGCAAAACACAAGGGATGCGAGTATAATTTACTCTTTTTTTAAAAAATAATTTCATGAGTTAATATTTTTTAAAACTTTATTAAAAATAAAAATGAAATTTAATATGATTTGCAAACTAATTTTCTCAGAAGTTAAAAAGTAATACATTTAATCACTACATATTAAATAACTAATTTATTATCAAAATTACAAATTTTATAAAATTAGATGATTAAAAGTTTTATTTTAAAATAAAAGTATTAAAATTGTGACATATAAAAATTAGAAAAATTAAATATCGACGCATATCTTAATCCTTAAGTACTTGAAAATACAAATGTTTTATGCTACATTAAAGAGTCTTATTACATTGAATATTCTTTCAGAAAGTGATTGCGCAGTGAATGTTCCTACTTTCTAAAAGTGATCTTTAAAACATTGTACAATTTTATAAAAATTTGCGTGTAATGTTCCTTCTTTGACAAATTAAAAGTGATCTTTGAACAATTTAAAATTTTATAATCATTTACTTATTCTCTTTTCTGTCGATCAAAGAGGCTTAATTAGTATTAGAATTTCAAAATTTAGATGTGAAAGGACGAAAACTGCAATGTGAAAAGTGAAAGTTGTTACGTGGAAGTATATATGGTAAAACGAAAAGAAAACTTGAAAAGAACAAACTCCGTGTGAGCATCATTAATGACGGAGGCTAGGATACGCAAGTGAAACCAGTGCGTACCGTCCGAAAGCGAGCCGTGGTCATTGGATTCGTTTTAATTTTCATCGGACGGTCTCCATTTTTTTATTTTTTTTCCTTTACCTCTGGTTGCTTTCTGCCATTTGCCCTTTCCTTCTTCTACCTCTACCACTGTCCAAGAGCTTACACAGCGGTGGACGACGGCGACAGCACTGGCCTCCGTCCCCTCCCTCCTACCATGTCGGAGTTCCTCCTCAGCACCTCCGCGTTCCGACTTCCGTGACCCACCGTGCACCTCCCACCGCACCGCACGATTCACCTCTATCGAGCCAACACCAACGAGCATGACACCGACAAGCAGAACCCCAGCGGTGGCCAACGGTCACATGACAGGCTATCGGGTTCGAAGAACAAGTTGAATGCCCGATGGTGATAACGAAGGAGAGCCACAACGCGCTCCAAACTACATCCTCCAACCAAAGTACCGCCGCTCCCATTCCGCTCCCGTTCCCTTTTCCTTTCTATTAATCCAACGTATAAGAAAAAAAATCATTTTTTTTATGATTCTGGGACTGATTATTTGTGTTTTGGGAATTTCCTTTTGATGGGGTTTTTATATTTGTTTGTATTTTGTTTCTTGGATGCTTCTTCTGGCTCTGGAGATGATGTGAACTTGTTGGATGGACACAAGCGTCAGGCTGGCATGCCATCGAATTCTTGCTAAAAAATTGGACGCGAGCCAGAAGGCTCTTGTTTCTCTTCCCATGGACACATTCAAGAGTTATGTTCTTAAGGAACCAATTGGAGTCATTCTGCCGCCGTTGAAGCTACTGTCGGTTTGGTGGTGCGGAGCGATGCGGTGCTGTGCGGTAGTTTGGTTGAGGAAAATGAGGGCTTTTTGGTAAATGATAGTAAAAAAAGAAAAATAAAAAAGTAAAATAAAATAAAAATTCAACAATCTAACGGCCACGGTTTTCTTTCGCATTTTACGCACCAGTTTCACTTGCGTACACTAGCCTCCGTCATCATTAATCAATAATTGAAGTTAAAGTTGGACTAAAGTAAAAGAAACAATAAAAAAAAGTAAGATCACTAATTAAAGTTAAAGTTAGACAAAATAAAAGAACCAATAGAAACAAAAGTAAGAGAAATAAAAGGCAGCAGACAGGTTTAACAAAATAATGAAAATCTAATAAAAAAATTTGGAGGAAATAGCCAACATACGTGCTATATATGACCATGCATCGTTACATCTCCACCCTTGTTTTTTTTTTTCACCTTTCTTACCTTACAATTTTGACATTAGGTGTTTGCACAAATACTGTGTGCAACCAAAGTGAGATACTCGAGTTATAAAGTTTTAATAAATATAAGGAGAATGGGTTTTAAATATATATTTTTATTAAAACCAATTGGATATAAGGAGGCTTACTCTTTCTAAATAAATTTGAAATATTTTAATTAAAATTTTTATCTAAAGTAATTTTAATTAATAAAATATTTGTTGTTTTATCCTAAAAATAAGTATGATTAATGCTTACTCAATTCAGGTTAATAAATTTATGTAATTAACAATCAATAGTATTTAATTATATTTTAAAAATATATATATTATTTCAAATATTAATAATAATAATTTAATAGAAATAAAGGATCAATCATCGAATCAACGGACTCAAATATTAAAATTCATGTTCTAATTAAGCTTCAACAAATTTGATTAATTTGGTTCATGTATGACCTAAGTACAAAATTTATTCAATCCAAATTATTTGAGTTAATTTAACTCAATTTAAATGAATAACTTACACCCACTTATACCTCTATTTCAATTCGACAACTAGGGATGGAAATGGGTCAGACCGTTTATCTGAGACCTTTGGCCTAACTTGTTTAAAGCATGACCTGACCTGACTTGTTTATTATAAATATTAGGTTAAGACTTTTTAAAAAGTCTGTTTAAATAAAAAGGCTAGACTCAAGCTTTAAAAAAAAATGTTAAGCTTATCAAACTGACCTATTTAATATATATATATATATATATATATATATTAAAACTTAAAAATAATATATTTATTTTCTAAAAATACTTTTTCTTATTATGAAGGTGAATGATCAACCAATTCAAAAAATCACCTTGAAAATCTCATAAAATGATTATTACTTATTTGAAAATATAAGTAAGATGTTGAGACATTTTCTGTTTAAAAATTGTTTCTTTAATTTTCCTAAATTGATTTAAAGTGTTTTGTAAAATTAAATTTCTTATTAAAATAGGTTTTTTAATAAGTTCGTAAACCAAACCAGACTTTTTAAATCAGGTCAAATTTTATGTTTTTAAATCAGGTCAAAGTCAAACATGACACGTTCCTACCCCTATCGACAACATACCCCTAAGAATTCGCCCCTAAGAATTCGCCCAGTGAGTTCTTGTTTTCATTCCTCAACTTGTCAAATTGCATCTTCCAGTGTAGCCATTATGCCACTATACATCTAATATGCTTTGTAGGGTAGAATATTAATTAAGCCAATCAATCACGTGAGAGGATATGAAATTGGTGCAAAGGCTTCGAGCTTTTGGTATGTATTTAGCCACAAATAATGTAAATAAATATATCATTCAATATTTTAAATTAAAAAAATTAATGTCTATGTATTGAGAATTTTAAAAAAATTTACACTATTATTTAATCACATATTACTGTTTAAATTATTTTAAAATAATTATTTTAAAAATTAATAAATTTATTATATATAATATGAATTGCATGTGATAGGATATCAGTATAAAAAAATTTATAACCATTTTCATCTTCAAATAATATCTCTTATCAGCAACCATTATATATACCACCTTTGTTGGATATCCTGATACGTTTTTCTCTGTCGTCCATTTTTTTACTGGTAAATTAGTTTATTCAACAATTGAATATGAGCTTGGCGTGAAATCAGATTATTGTCCATTTTATACTCTTTTATGCAAACAGGAACATATTTATTTATTAAAATAAATAAATTAACAGGAACATATCCATAAAATAAATACTGAAGGAGTAAAAAATAACTAGCTTATTTATGCATACAAAATTATCTTAATTAATAAATTTATTGCGCTACATATTATATATAAAAAATTAAAGTCTATATAAAGGAAAAACAATTATGAGAGTGCAACCCAATTCTTTGTCCCATTTGGATCCGGCCTTGCTAATTAATTATGTCATAATAAATATTATAAAAATATTAGCAAATGTAAACAATGATCGGAAAACAATCATAAATATTTAATTAAAAAAGTGAAAAATATAAAGGCTAAAATGATAATTAATTTAACTTGTGTTTATAGGCAAGTTTTGGGTTGTTCATTTTCTACATGGACATACTAAAATATAAATCCTTCTTTCAAAGCTTAATTAATACATAGTAACTTTTTTTATTATAATTTTGTACATGTAGCGCTCTATTTCAACTGGCATATGTTTGGAAAATTAAATATGTGAAGACCGGTTTTCCACAATCATTTTCCTTTGGACCAATAATACTAACAATAGTTTAATACAAAAGCAATTGAAAAACGAAAAGCCAAAATATTAATTTGGAAAGGGGGCAATCTATTTCAACAATAATTCTTCTTCACGAATTTATCAAATTTTCAAACATTATATATGATTTATATATACTTTTTGTCTCTATAATTTAGCATTTTTTTTCATTTTTATCTTTACAAATTATTTTTTTCATTTTAGTCCTTACAAATTATTTTTTTTTTCATTTTAGTCCTTACAAGATATATTTTTTCATTTTGTCCTTAAAATTAACACATTTTTACTGTTTAAAATATTTTTTTATTGTTCAAAGTATTATCTAAAGCATTTTAAAGATGAAAAATAAAATAATTAAATTTTGCAATGACAAACAAAAAAAATTATAAAGACGAAAATGAAAAAAATACTAAATTGCAAGATGAAAAAAGTATTTAAGCCTTTTTTATTTTAATTCTTTCAATATTTAGCTTTATAATAATAGCAATGATAAAAAAAAGGCAAAATGACTACTGTAGTCCTTTATCTTATTTATTTTGCTCAAAATGATTATTTTATCAGTTAAAAATTCATTTTAGTTTATCTCCTTTAAATCATTCAAAATGATTATTTATATTTTAAAGTTTTCATTTTGGATAAAAGATTTATATTCATTTTTTATTATCAAATAATAGCCCGATAAAATGTCATTTTGGATATTTAATTAGTTAAATGACCATTTTAAAACTTTTTAAATAAGATGAGGTACCAAAGTGGCTCACTGGTAGAAAAGTAGTATTATACTATGCTGGAACAATGACAATTGTACCAAAATCGTCGTTGTTCCAGTGAGTAGTGACAATTTTCTAAATATTGGATAGGTTAACAACAGTTTTATGTAAAACTGTCGTAAACACTTTGAAAATGATGATGGTTTTGATTTCAAAATCCGATGAGGATGCCGCTGATGACCCAAAGGCGAAGGCCGATGATAATGAGAGAAGGACCTCTTTTTTCCTTGGATAATTTTTTTTTATCTATTATTAGTAGTAGTAGTGCGATAGTGACCTTTGTTATTCTGTTTTCATTCTTTGAAATTCACTAGGAAAATAATGAGGAGGATGAGACACTAATGGAAGCATTCATATCAAAGGAGCTGAAAACATTGATATTGCAGGATTGGTTAGAGGAACAACAAAATAAATATTTAAAAACAACATTTATTTTTATTGAAAATCATCTTAGAATTCACGAAGTCTAAGACGGTTGAGGAACCATCGTGGAAATTGAATACTTTCTACAACGGCAACTTCAATGACTATTTGTAAACCATTGTAGAATGTGACCTAAAACCATTATCAAATGTTTTATTTCTAGTAGTGGATCTTTTAAAAAAAAAAAATAGCAGGCCATTATAAACCTTTTAAACAAGATAAAGGAATAAAATATTTTTTTTTAAATGAAATACCAAATTGAACCAATAAAATAAGATAAAGAACTTAAATGATCAATTAGCCTAAAAATAAATAATACAATACTAAATATTTATATTTTAATTAAGTTATTATCATTAATTCTAGCATATGTATCCTCATCCCTCTCTTAATTAGTTCATGCCTCAAATATTTTTTTTTTATAATTTATTAAACATAATAATCTTATAAGATTTAAAATCCTTTCAGGATATAATTTAAATATATTAATAGGATAAAAGTTTTTAACACTATCGTTAAATTATAGATTATCATGATGTATAATAAGATTCTTAATATTTGTAATGACTTTTTTAAAAGTCATATTTATGAAAATTTCTAATTGGTTAATAATTTATAAATTTTTGTATTGATAATGTTTTTTTATCGGTGAAAATTGAAGGGGATTTACAATAAAATTCATACATCTTGTCCTTGAGCTAAATCCATTCACATTGATAGTATAAAGTTAAACTTATATTTTTATAAAAAGATATATTAATTAATAAATATGTAATAATTCAGTATAAACATATTATTTATTAAAATTTCCATTATAATTAAAGATATTTTATATCGAAAACCTTCGTGTTGCTTCTTATGTCAATTTAAAACCACTTAATATATGATATAAAAATAATTGTCTCTCGTTTTTATCTTTATTCCCATTATTTCATTTATATTTTGACATTTAATGTTTCCATATTTTTCTTTTCGTTTGAATCATTCTACATACCTTAATCATAGTCAACGAAGACTAAGGGCGTATTAACCGTACACAAAGTACTTAAATCCTGCTTGCTCTGTTTCCAGTTTCCAATAAATCGCAAGTCACAAGTCTTGGCGATTGTTGTTTCTTAAAATCACATATCTTGAAAATCGTAATGGGCACTTACTCTCTCAAAATATTGTTTGCAATGTTAGTGTGCTTTCTGCATACACAAGCATCCATTCTTGGATTCAACTCGCCATCACATGTGAAATGCATTGAGAGGGAGAGACAAGCACTGCTCAACTTCAAACAAGGCCTCCGAGATGACTCTGGGGTGCTGTCTACATGGAGCAATGATGACAACAATAGAGATTGTTGCAAATGGAAAGGTGTTGAATGCAGCGATGAAACAGGACACATACATATGCTGATCCTCGTGGTTCAGTAAGGCATTATTTTAATTAACAAAAGTTGTCCTGGAGATGAGACAATAGCAAAGCCTCAAGGACCAGCAGTTGATAACAATTCAGTTTCCTATGGAGCATTATATATGAGATTCGGGATTGCATTCTTCACAGGCTTTTGGGGCTTATTAGGGCCAATACTACTTTGGCAACCATGGAGAATTGCTTACCTGAGATTCTTGAACATAATGACAGACGATATATTTCTAACTGTTGAACTGAATGTAGCCAAGTGTGATAGGTGGCTCAAAGACTAGCAGGTACGTTATTCCAATAACTTCTTTCTTTTAACTTCATAGTATTTATTTCTATTCCAAATTTAAATACCTCAATAACTCCTTTTGCGATGGAAAGGGAGAGTTCCTTTTCCTAACGAAAATGTTCTTTTTGAAGCGAATCTAATTGATTTGATATTATTTATATTATTCTTTGTCCTAGTTATTTGTTATTTCTAACTCCAAGTAATACAATTTTACTTTATTATATCTCTTGCTTATGCATCTCTCCCACACGCACATATTGGCTTTCATCAATTTAAACATTTTAAACATTGAGTATATCTAATTCTCCTGCTTCTTTACTTCTTCCGTTACTGTATGTAGTTACATCTCCAAGAAGTGATTATTTTTCTTGTAAAGAAATTATAGGTTGTGTTCTGTTTAGAGAAATTCTTTTGTAATGGCTAGCTAGATTTTGAGTTTCATTTAGTTTATTACTAAAATGCAGTCTCTAATTTTTCTCCATCACCATTAATGTCTGTTATCTGATTTGTGGCACAAAATTTTCAGTTTATGGCAGTTTAGCTTCAAAGTTCTGATGAGGGATTAAAGCATATCATGGATTGCTGGAAGCGTACGATAAGTATTGGAGTTTACAATGTAACATATATGTCAAAAGAATGATATTTTGAAATAATGACTTGGAAAATCACTGTTTCAAGACACTTATTGATTTAATAGTCTTTCATTGTACAATGTATTTGTAATTTTATTGCAAAATGTATAATGGCTTGGAAAAATAACTGTTTCAATACAGTTGATACATAAACTGAAGGTTTTGCATTCTACTCCATCTCGAATCATGATGCTTGCTAGTCTGCCATATTCAAACTGACTACTGAAATTTGTATATATCGGCAATAATGTAATATATCCAAATAATGTTGGTTGATTCTTTTAGATTGTCCATATAGTCATTGCGTGTTGTGTCAGTATATATTTTTAGGTTTAGATATATTTTTATCCTTTATAAATATTTAAATTTTGTGGTTGATCTTGATAAATTGTTTCTTTGGTAAATTAAGTTTCCTAGTTTAAAAAATTTAGTTTTAGATCTCTGTTGTCGCAATTTGTGATAACTCAACAACCATTAACATCTATTTCAAAATCAAATTAAAAATTTCTCTTATTAAAAAGCGTCAAAATCAATTAAAATAAAAATAAATAAATCAAAACAATCCAACTACACACATGATAACCTGCTAGAACTATCTCTGCTTCTCCCCGTTATATCTACCTTCCCCTTGCCACACTTTCTTCATTTTTGGCTTGTGCTCTACTCAAGCCCCTAGGGTTATCATATTTTCGTTGAGAAGGCGAAGAAGAAGCTCAGAGGCGTCATCACGGAGAACAGATGTGCTATTTTCCGTTTAGCATTAGATCACTTTTATTTATGACTCTGCTTTTGTAGATTGTCGTTTTGACACGTTTGGTGTGTTTTGTGTGCAGATGGCACCCTGATGGAACTTACGACGTGAGCTCGAAGACCAGTGGTCCCTTCGGAACAATGAAGCACCCTGTCAAACTCACTCACGGCACTAACAACGGTCTTGACATTGCTGTTTGGCTTTTGGAGCCACTCAAGCTAGGTGAAGTGTCCTATTTTGAGATACGCCGATTTCTACCAGTAGGATGATTTTTTTTACGCCCATTTTTTTCGTTTGTTTCTACCAGCCGTTGAGTTTCAACTGATTTACTACTTTCATATGCATATTGTATATGCACTGCCAAAATCCCAAAACACAGCATTGACATTTGCATCCTGTATTGTATTGTTGGTATGCACACCCCTTTTTTTCTAAAATAATTTAAATTATCTCATCAATGAGTGTGATTGTGTTAAACTGCTGCTTCAATGGCAAGGCAATCGCAGAGACTATCTGACTGGACATGTATGTATATCATTTGGTGGAACACATGGAAGGTCTGCAAGAGTTTTTACTTTACATGAGAATTTTTAGAAGCCTGAGACTATGATTGACTTGGAGCTTCAACTGTAGGTAAGGCAGGATATCAGGATTTGGTGGCAATAATTGCTATAATTTAATATAATTCTCATTTAAAATAAAAGTAAAAACAATTTTATCAGTGTTGTCACGTTAAAAATTCAAAATAAGCCGAAATACGTTTCCGCTAGTCTTATCTCAACAAGATCCGAAAAGGCCAAAATAATCAAATGATTTGTGCAAAGAAGGAGAATCTAGTTATTGACTATGGACTCTCAAACCACTCCTGAAAGCATTTCGTGTATGTGAATGAAGAATAGTGTACAAGATAGGATTTTGTGTGAAAAACAAAGGTTGGAAACTATAAATAAAAACAAGAAATCAAAGCTGTAAAGGAAAGTAATAAAAACAGACGATAAAGGAAAATAATAAAGGCTAAAAATGTTAAAGATAAAATGCAAGATAAAATAGACTTTGTTTAATTGATTGTCTTTCTAAAATGTAAGATATAAGAAATCACATACATCTTGAAGTTAATAGACAATTTATAAAATTGTGGTGGACCTTTCTATTAAATCAAGGCTCACAATTCTAACTTTTTCTGGTCATGATTCGAAACCTCCAATAACTCCCCACCATACATTTTGAACTCCAAAATGTTGCACAACTTGCTTCCTATTTTAGGAACCATTATCTTTTCTTTTGATAATTCTATGCACTACACATTGACTTGGTCTCTTGTCACAGTCTTATCCAAGTTATTATCAATAATTTATCCATCAAGATATTTTTAATTTTTACCGTTGACAATAACCAGCCATGCAATTGCAACCATGCCTAATAATCATTACTAACCATATGTCTAAAAAAAACCAAGAAAAAAAAAAAAACAAAATTCATTTCGGTAATCTCGATATTTAAAAGTAAATCAGTCTCTGTTGGTGCCTGAATAAAAATACCATTTCTCACTCCATCAAAGGTGTCTATTTAAAACAGCAATTACCAACCATATTATTCATAGCATTAAATTCATAATGCCAAAATTATTGCTTGGTTACAATTTATTTAGACAGATATTATAGGTTCTACTGCTCCAATGCCGTTTGTGATCTGTATGATGTTTCAAAAGGAATTAGTCCGCTGCAATCAACTAGAAAATTCCGTTGGTGACAGGAAAAAAATACCATTTCCCACTCCATTAAAAAGTGTCTTAATGAAAATAGATATTACCTATCATATTATTCATAAGTATTAAATTCATAATGCCAAAAGTATTGCTTTATTATAATTTATTTGGACAGAAATTATAGGTTCTACTGCTCCAATGCCCCTGTTCCCTCTATTCGAAATACAGAAAACCGTTTTGCTTGTGACCATCAAGAATAAAATAGAACATAAAGAAAGAATAGAAATATTTCTGCAAACCCAAAAGTAAGAAGCAATACATGACCTCTCAAGTATACAGAGAACCTCCCAATTAAATGTAATTGCAGAACAATAAACTATAAAGTACTTGCAGAACAATAAACTATCAATCTGTATTCTGGATATCAGTGGACTTCAGCATTTTTGGAGTTTGAAGTATGCATTTTAATTAGATTTCCCGCATTTTAGTTTGACATCTGATAATGTTTAATGATATACTAAAACATAAAAACTTCAGAATCTTTAGTCATAAATTGTCAATCATTCTTGAGAAAACTCCACTTATGATAGGCATGAGCAAAAAATAATGAATAGCATTCTATCAAAGTAGCATCAGAAGAATTCTGTACATACATACTTGATACTAATCAAATAAAAAACCATAAAGACTACCTAAATTAAAAAACCATCAGAAGAATTCTTTACTCTGTTTTTAAGAATAATTTTCATTTGAAAAATAATATTTTCTTATTTTAATATTTTTTTTTTAAAAAATAAAAGGAATAACAGTAGATATTACCATGTAACCTTCTAATAACCCCTTATTCATATTTATACACAAATACAATCCATAACTGTCACTTTAAAACAGAATTAGCCTTCCCTTCCCTCTCCCTTGAGCATCCCATGGCAATCCAAACATTCCATAAGCCTTTTCTTCGCGAATAACATGTGCAGTTAGCCGCCTAGATGAAGAGAAGCAAGCTACCTTCCAGAACAAAATGTTTGCACGTATTTAGCCACAATCCTAGTAGATCCTACACATTATTACGATCTAAGCACAAAAATAGTATATAAAGTTTTAACACGATGACTGTACATCACATGAACGGGTGTCTGTTGGAACATTGCTCTTCACAAGACTATGCTCAAACAATCAATATAAAACATATATTTGTCATAGCATCAAAGGAACAAAATGATTGAAGCGTTGGATTAATAATGAGAGAGGAGCAAAGAACAAACAACAATAAACACACCAATGAGCATTCAATATATGACATTGATATTCACGCGATAAGAAATTCATGCGCCTTATTCTAAACAAATCTTAGAAACAGAATACCCTAAAAGCATTGCTCATCCAATCCTAAACTTCCGTCACCAAGACAAGGAATAAGCAAAATCACTTTATTGTAACCAGATAACATTTCAGAACCTACATTTGTATAAGCCTCGGTAGTAGCTCATTTTCCATAACAAACACTTATATACTGAAATATTCTACATGAACCAAGTACTGTATTTCAAAACCCAAAAAAAAACAAAAAAAAAACAAAAAAAAAAAAAACACAAACCCGAATAAAAATAAAGCAATTAAGAACCAAAAAACCAACTCAGCCAGTGGAAACAGCCAACTCTTTCCTCCTAATTAAGATACTCCCGCAAAATGGCAAGCCTTGCCGTCTCAAAAGCAAAATACCCCAAGGCCAAAAAACACGCGCTATGCAGAACCCTAGGCCCCATGCCCTGTGCCAGCCCCACCCACCTTTCCTCCTTCAAAATCTGCTTCACCGTGGCTGAAACGCCATCGTACATAACTGCAGCAACCTTACTCACCCCTTCACCCCGAACCTGCGTCATCAACCTCGTCTTCACCACATCCAACGGCGTCGTAAGGGACGCCAATATCGCCCCGGCGAGGGCCCCACACAGAACACTCTGCAGCGGTTCCAGGTAACTCTGCTTAGTGTTCTGCAGCACCGCAGCTTTCAAATACTCATAATAAGAGTATCTCAAAACTCCGGCGGGTAGGTTTCTGAGCAATGTTGCGGAGTAGCCTGCTTAGAGGCTCATTACGCCATCATTTTGGATAATTTCAGCAAACACTTGCCACCACCGGCCCTTCGCGCCGGCCTGCATTCGCTGCGTGCTTCGGGAAATGTGGATGTTCACAAAACGCAAGAGGAGATGAATCACAACGTCGTCATTTTTGGCTTTGTCCTGTTGTGGAATTTGCTTTCCGTCACCGCGAGATCGGCTCGGCACCACAACCTGTTGGCCACACTCCGATCAACACCTCGCGTACTCGGCCCAACTCGGCCCTGCTTCCGCGTTCACGGCCGAACTCGGATCTTCTCGGCTGGGAACCTCCTCCACCAACCGTAACACTGGGGAATCACACGACTCAACCCACCGCAGCCAACACAAACAGAAACACAAACAAATGCAGCGGAAATACGATCAAACAGTAAATGAGAGAAGAGAAGGGAGAAACAACACAGATATAGCTTTACGTGGGAGAAAACCTCCAAGAGGAAAATCCACGGGACCAAGTCCAGAACAATCCACTATTCAGAAATAATGGTTACAACGCTCAACAGCCTCTCGCCGGAGCCACTCTCAGCCTCGCTTACAACAGTAGTGAAACACTCTCAACAAGCAGCTCTCAGCTCTCGGAGACACCTCAACGGTTCACAAACCGGAGAACACTCACTCACTGTGTTTCGCTCAGCCTCTGCAGCGCAGCTTTGCGTCTGCCTCTCTTCTGAAACTTTTCGT
Source organism: Glycine tomentella (assembly GCA_007407185.1). Taxonomy (NCBI): domain Eukaryota; kingdom Viridiplantae; phylum Streptophyta; class Magnoliopsida; order Fabales; family Fabaceae; genus Glycine; species Glycine tomentella. The sequence continues at coordinate 39,482 of PYAF01002883.1, forward strand.
CACTGTCTCACCTCATAAAAGGGGTATTTATAGGGAGACACACAATTAGGGATTTTACCCTAAAAGGAAATGGGCCAGGTCAATACCTAGGGATTTGGGCCCAATAGCATTGTAACAAAATATACAACAATTCTCCCCCTTCTGTTGCAATGCGACAAAACGGCAACTCGGACAAAAGCCGATCTTCCACTTGGCAACCCGATCTTATAGTCGGTCTTCCACCGAGGACCGAGGACGAAACTCCACTCGGCCTCTCTCAACTCAACTCGGCAATCCCCTGCCGAGGACATCTTCTGGTCGGCTCTTACCGACGACAACAACAGCTCGGTCACTACCGAGGACCACTCTACTCGGCACACCTTGCCGAGGTCTTCTCTCCTCGGTCTCTGCCGAGGTCTTCTCCTCGGTCACTACCGAGGACCTCTCCTCGGCCCTTCAAACCGAGTTCACAAGCCCGGCTCCCATGCAGCAATCTTCAAACTTCATCACTGCTACCGGCTTGGTCATCATGTCAGACCAGTTCTGACTTGTGTGCACCTTCTCTAGTGTGAGCTTCCCGGTCTCCACCGCATCTCGGATCCAATGATACCGAACATCAATATGCTTACTGCGGGAGTGTAATGCCGAGTTCCGTGCAAGATGTAATGCACTCTGACTATCACACTTCAAGACATACTTGTCTTGCTCATGGCCGATCTCCTGGAGAAAACACTTCATCCACAGGAATTCCTTGCACGCCTCAGTCGCTGCAATATACTCGGCCTCCGTCGTCGAAAGTGTCACACACTTCTGCAGCCTAGATTGCCACGTAATAGCTCCTCCAGCAAAGGTCATCAAATAACCTGTCGTCGACTTCCTCGAGTCGGTATCTCCCCCTAAGTCGGCATCCGAGTAGCCTTGCAACTCGGCCTTGCCATCACCAAACCGAAGACATACACGGGTCGTCCCGCGAAGGTATCTGAAGATCCACTTCACTGCTTCCCAGTGCTCCCTGCCGGGGTTCGAAAGGTACGGCTAACAACTCCAACTGCATGGGCGAGGTCGGGTCTAGTGCAAACCATTGCATACATTAGACTCCCCACTGCAGACTGGTACGGGATCTTCTCCATCTCTTCTCGGTCTTCATCTGAGCTCGGACATTGTCTCTCATTCAGCTTCAAATGTCCGGCCAAGGGGGTGCTCACTGTCTTGGCTTTGTCCATGTTGAACC
>PYAF01002883.1:40791-66993 GCA_007407185.1 Glycine tomentella
CCTTCTCCTCTATCGTCCGGTTCATCCTCTCAGCGAGTCCGTTCAGCTGAGGTGTCTTGGGGGGCGTCTTCTCCATTCTGATCCCGGCCTTTCTACAGTAGGCTTCAAAGGGACCCCTGTACTCTCCACCATTATCCGACCTGACCACTTTCAACTTCCTTCCAGTCTCCCTTTCCACCATGGCATGGAATTCTTTAAATGACTGGAGCACCTGATCCTTAGTCTTCAAAGGATATGCCCACACTTTGCGGGAGTGGTCGTCAACGAAAGAGACAAAATACTGTGCTCCTCCAATAGATCTTTCCGACATGGAGCAAACATCAGTATGGACGAGGTCTAACACATACCTTCGTCGCCGAGGTTGATCCGGTCTCGCAAACGAAACCCGGTGCTGCTTCCCAGCTAGACAATGCGAGCAACTCTCCAGCACTTGTCCCTTCAACCCGGTCAATAGCTCTTTCCTCTCCAGAATCTCAAGCCCTTTCTCGCTCATGTGGCCGAGGCGCTTGTGACACAGCTCCAGGCTTGATCCACCGAACACGGTGTTGGCTTCTCCGCCATTCATCCGACCTTGCATCACATACAAGGAGCCCTCCTTCTTTCCACGAGCTATCACCAAGCTTCCCTTGGATAGCTTCCATCTGCAGCTCTCAAAGCTGTTCACTAATCCGGCGTCATCAAGTTTACCGACCGAGATTAGGTTCAACCGCATGTCAGGTACATGCCTCACGTCCCTCAGGACAATCCGACATCCGACCTCCGTGGTTAATGTCACCTCACCAACACCAACAATTTGGCTGGTCACCTGATTCCCCATCTTCACAGCACCAAACTCTCCACTCCGATAGGAGGAGAAAAACCTTCTGTGAGGGGTCACGTGGAAAGAAGCACCTGAATCCACTATCCAGGTACAGTCGTCAAGGGCGACATTCACAATGTCCTCGCCGAGAAGAAATATCTCGGGCCCCACACTCGCTACCACCGCCGTGGTACTTCTAGCCTCCCTCTTACCATGGTCGGCCTTTACCGACCCATTCTGCTCATCTCGCTTCAGAGTCCAGCAGTCGGCCTTCTTGTACCCGGTCTTCCCACAGTAGAAGCACTTCAGTTCACTCCTCGGTCTTGACCGATCATGGGACTTTTCCCTCCTGTCTCGACCTCGGCTCCTTCCTCGAGCTCGAAAGTCGGACTTACTCCGCTCGGCAACAATGGCATCTCCACTGCTACTTGCACCTCGCTCTCTCCTCCTGGCTTCTTCGTTTAGGAGGCTGTCGATCACGACATCCATCTCCATCTTCCCTTCTGGCGCCGAGTTACTCAACGTAACTACCAGGGTATCCCAACACTCTGGCAACGAGCTCAAGAGCAACAGAGCTTGCATCTCGTCGTCTATCCTCATGTCGGCCTTGGACAGCTGGTTCACTACACCTTTGTAGGTGTTGAGGTGCTCAATCATACTCATCCCGTCCTTGTACTCCAGCTTCACAAGCCGGCGGACCAGGTGAGCCTTGTTTCTCGGAGTCTTCTTCTGAATCATGGACTCTAACTTGTTCCACAATTCGAAGGCATTTGTGAACTCGGACACGTGCTCAAAGAGGCTTTTGTCAATATGCTTCCTGATCGTGGCCACCGCCTTCCGACTCAGGATCTCCCATTCCTTGTCCGTCTTTCCGATCGGCCTCTCATCAAGGACAATGGGCTCATGCAAATCCTTGCAATACAGATGATCTTCCATCATCGGCCTCCAGTAGGCGAAGTTGTCGGCGGTCAACTTGAACATATCCCCATCATGGGAAACGCCTCCACTGGTACTAGTCTCTATCCCAATCACTCACTCTCTCTCTCAGAGCCTCCAACCTGGCTCTGATATCAGAACTGTTGTGGAATTTGCTTTCCGTCACCGCGAGATCGGCTCGGCACCACAACCTGTTGGCCACACTCCGGTCAACACCTCGCGTACTCGGCCCAACTCGGCCCTGCTTCCGCGTTCACGGCCGAACTCGGATCTTCTCGGCTGGGAACCTCCTCCACCAACCGTAACACTGGGGAATCACACGACTCAACCCACCGCAGCCAACACAAACAGAAACACAAACAAATGCAGCGGAAATACGATCAAACAGTAAATGAGAGAAGAGAAGGGAGAAATAACACAGATATAGCTTTACGTGGGAGAAAACCTCCAAGAGGAAAACCCACGGGACCAAGTCCAGAACAATCCACTATTCAGAAATAATGGTTACAACGCTCAACAGCCTCTCGCCGGAGCCACTCTCAGCCTCGCTTACAACAGTAGTGAAACACTCTCAACAAGCAGCTCTCAGCTCTCGGAGACACCTCAACGGTTCACAAACCGGAGAACACTCACTCACTGTGTTTCGCTCAGCCTCTGCAGCGCAGCTTTGCGTCTGCCTCTCTTCTGAAACTTTTCGTCACTGTCTCACCTCATAAAAGGGGTATTTATAGGGAGACACACAATTAGGGATTTTACCCTAAAAGGAAATGGGCCAGGTCAATACCTAGGGATTTGGGCCCAATAGCATTGTAACAGAATATACAACATGTCCAACTATTTTCTTTTTGGGTTACAACTTTTACCGTGGTGATTGGTGTGAAACCGTGTAATCAAAATGTTGCTTCAATTTAGAAAAGGTAATTACAACCGCACTTAAATATGTTTTTGTTCTTAATAAAATTTTTAAATTTTGGTCATTAGTTCTGTTTAATTCATTAAAAATTATGTTATTAAAGATAACAAATACATTTTTATTATTATGTTTGTCTGATTAAGAAATAATGCAAATCAAATAGATTAAAACATGATAAAATATTGAATTTTTGTTACTAAAAAAATTATATTACTTTTTATTTGACCTATGAAAAAAAAAATATCAAAAGAATATTTTAGCTTTAAAACTATTACAATAAGAGTTAAAAGTCGTCAATATGTTTAAATCAACTATGTTATACATTTATAAATTAGTTATTTAAAAAATATGATACACTAACAAGCTGGAGGAATCACAAAAATGAGTTAAGTTAGAAACATAAGGATGAAAATGAAAATTTTTAAAGATAAAGAACTACTGGAACAAGAATTATTAAAAATTAAAATAGAAAAGAACAAAAATATGTTTTAGTCATTTATATAAATAAAAAAAAAACTAGGTGAGTTAGTTGTGCAAGGTTGTTTATGTTTTTTTTTTTTTTTTTTTTTTTTTTGGTGTGTGGGAAGAACAGAAAAGGCAAAACTACAAACAAGGAAAGACAACTCCTGACGCATCAGTAAGAAGCTGCAGACTAAGATCGAGGGGAATGGTATAAAACTAAAAACTAGGAGTCTTCAGAAGCTCCCTTCTTGGCCAAAATGTCTGCACATTGATTTCCTTCACAATGAGCGTGCTTGATAACGAGACTCCACTGCAACTGAGCAAAATCGTGAATATTCTGAATATGAGAAGCATACCGATGAGCCAAGATGACAGGACCATCATAGAAATAGCATGAGGAGAATCGGAGTAGCAAAGTCAGATTCTGAATTCCTCTCAATCTAGCTTGGTCCAACCATTTATATAATACTATATGTCTTCAACATCGTTATTAAAAAAATGCCGTGACATAATTGTAAATAAGTTGAGTTCGTTAACATCATCTTTTTTTTAAATTGAAAAAAATTGATGTTATATGTCAATATTAACATCAATTTTTATAATAATCAATCTTATTTGATGAATTGTTAACATCAATTTTTATAAAAAATCAATGTTATATTGATGGTCACATTAAAATTAGTTTCCTTCTCTTCCTTCTCTTTTCACATTGACTTTCACCACGCAACGCTAACAACACTTGCGGCATGCAGAGTGAAACCCTGGCCTCCTCTTTGCTCCTCGTGATCTTCCTCAGTGCAATTACGCCTTCTTCTTGCTCAAACACCTCATTACTCTACAATTTCTTCAATATTCTATCTTCCTCCAATGATGCCAATGTGTTAGGATTTTCGATTTCAATCTCGCAGGAGGAGGAGGAGGAAGAGAAGCACGTTGGACAAATCGTTAATGACAACAACATTCCCAGACTCAGGGATGATGAAGGATTCCTTGGAAGAGGATCCAGAGTTGAAGTGGTTGACTCGGGGGCCTGACTCGGTGGCAGCATGGAAGAAGATCATGGGGAGGGTTGTTCGCCACTGCGTTAAGAAGCTCCTTTTCTGAAACCCTATTTCGGTCTTCTTTTTCTTGTTAGCTGGGAATGTTAGTCCATTGACTGATGAACCTGTGGTGGTGATAATGAGGATTTTCTTATGAAAGTAGTAAAACCAATATATGATGTAATGGCCAAGGTGAGCTTTTTTTTATGAGCTGAAGAATTTTTTTAATTTACATTGAACATTTGATAGCCTTCTTTTATGTGTCCTTGGATCTTTTTTGTATCGCAAGAAGCTAAGAGAAGTAATACGGGAAAAGCAAAGCATTCTTAATGGAGAAACTACAATGGTTTAAATGAATATTTTTGGTATTATGCTTCTTTTTGATTTGGCTGTTTTCCAATACAATAAATTTTATTGTTAAAAAATTATCGTTCCAAAATTGTAGGTCAGTTGATTATTTTCGGCTAGGTTGGCCTATGAGGGTTGACTCTGATTTCGTCTGTTCCTTTCCCTCAGTAGCAACGTCAAGCTAACAAAGACGAGGTATGGCATATCATGTCTGGTGTGTGATTAGAGTTACACATAGGATTATGTAACAAGAACAATTATAAATGTGTACATTATCTAAATCTTAATAATATTTGGATCATATGCTATTTGTTCTAACTATATACTATTTGATTTTCTTAGCAGAGATTGGAAACTATATATTCTTCCCATCCTTCCAGATTTAACTACCTGTACAGTTTGGTACAGGTAGAGGTTGAAACTAAAACAGCTAAATGATCATCCAGTTGTACCAATGGACTTCTTTGGCTGACAAGGTAATGAACATCATAAATTTGCATTTAACTTCTGTTTCATATTGGTAAGACATTCCCAAATCTGTTATTTAATTGAGAACATTTTCTAAAATTTCTAATATTTTTTTTTTCAAGCATAGATTGCATCATGTATGAAGTTAGAATGGTCAATAGGATAAAGATTAGAATAAAAAAAACTACCACAGGAACAGGAAGGAGATCTCTGTGTTTTATTTTCCAAATTGCAGCCTAATGCATTTTTTGATGCTTAAAGGAGACTCGGTATTATATCACTCACTATCTAGACAGAAACATGTTGCATCTTTGCGGTGTGAACCAACACGAGACCTGCTTTTCGAACTCAAGTCCTCTTTTTCTTCCAAGTTATCAAAAAGAAAATCAACAAAGACACTCGGTTCTGCATCTTTCTCTATGAAAGACTATCTTGACCCTGCTTCAAAACTTTATGTTGAGAAATGGTTGGAGTTCGTGCAGAGTTTTGGTACTATGAGCTCAAAGTCAATCTTGTTACGAGTAGCCATCGTATTTACTGTCCCAGTTCCTGCCCCATATACACTTGAAATGACTCAGTCTGGTTCATTTTCCAAAAATACATGTCTCATCAACCTTCCTGTTAGGCCTCACCATGCTAAACGCTGGACACATGCAACAGATGAAAATGGCACCAGAGGCATCAGTCTTCAAATGAGGTACAGTCTATGCACTTTATGCCAGATACCAATATTAAATGTAACTAACCATCTGCACAAAAGGTGAAGGTAAAACATGTTGTGTCTTGTCATTATCATGACTTTATCTGATGTGGATTTCACAATAAATACCAACATATTCAGTTTTGCAATAAAGTTCCTTGCTAAGATTCTTAATGAAATTAAACAAATGGATTGTGCAGGTGAGAAGAATCAATTTGGTGCCTCTCGTATCCATATGGTGCATGTTGATGATGTGGCACGAGCACATATATTCCTGCTTGAGCATCCTAATCCAAAAGGGAGATATAATTGCTCACCATTCATTGCAACTGTCGAAGAAATAGCAGAACATTTTTCTGCCAATGCAAATACCCAAAATTTCAAATATCAACACTAGAGTGAGTATAATACTTTCCTTCTCCATGATAAATCTTAAATTTGTAACTAATATTTAATTAATTTTCTTCTTCTAGCGAGGCTAAGAAAACTAATGGTCCCAAGCTTCCACATTTAACCTCGAAGAAACTTATGGATGCTGGATTTGAGTTTAAGTATAGCTTGGAGGAAATGTATGCGGATGCAATTGAATGTTGCAAGGAAAAGGGTCATCTATGAATCATGAAGTTAATAAGATTAGTGATAGTCGTAAAATAAAATCTATTATGTATGCATGCATATCCTTCTCTTATCTCATTTTGTGCTTTGGTCTAACTCGTGAGAATTTTTTTATAAGAAATGTGTGTTTTGTAGTAATATATCATTTTATATTTTCAATTATCCCAAAAGAAAATCTTGTAGCTTTTATTTTTTATTTGTATTATTTTAAAAAAAATGATATTTTAAGATGGTTATTTGAAAAATTGTGTTAATATATATATATATATATATATATATATATATATATTCTAAGACGATTTTTGAGAAAATCGTCTTAGAATTTAGTCTTTTTTTTTATTTTTTAAAAAAATACTTTAAGACGGTTCTTTGAAAAATTGTCTTAGAAGGTATACATTCAAAGACGATTTTTGAAAAAACCGTCTTAGAATTCTCAATTTTTTTATTTTTAAAAAAAATTCTAATATGTTTCTTTGAAAAATCGTCTTACAATGCATACATTCTAAGAAGATTTTTAAGAAAACCGTCTTAGAATTTAGTGTTTTTATTTAAAAAAAAACACATTCTAAGACGATTCTTTGAAAAAACATCTTAAAAAGCATATATTCTAAGAAGATTTTTGAAAAAACTGTTTTAAAATTTTCAAATTTTTTTATATAAAAAATACCATCTAGGACGATTTCTGTACGAACCAATGTAGAAATCAAAATTCTAAGATGGTTTTCAAAATCATCGTGGAAAGTCTTGATTTTCCATGACGTTGACTACAAAGACGGTTCATAAATCATCGTTGAATGACTTATAGAACCATCGTAAAAGACCTTTTTTGTAGTAGTGGCAGTACCCACCTCTTGGTAGATCTCTAACAACAATTACTTGGATTTTACTATCTCAATATCCCTTTTTGCTTCTTGCACGTCCCTCTTTGCTCCTTGCACCTCCAAAGGACCCAAACAAACACAAAGACCCCAAGCAAGCCAAGCCTCCACCCAAACCACTGTCAACCCAAACACCATTGCCGCAACCACCTTACACCATCGTCAAACCACCCTAATGTAGAAAAGAATGCACAAAGCCATCAATGGAGTCAGGAACAAAATAGAAGTTCAAGAATACACTGATATTTTTATTCTTTTATAGAAGCCTTTCCGGAAGTATAAAAACATAATTCTGCAAAGGCCTTTTCGAAAGTATAAAAACATAATTCCATAAGGGCCTTTCCAGAAGTATAAAAACATACTCAAGAAAGGCCTTTTCATAATACACTAATTTTTTTATAGTTATGGAAAGGCCTTTTCGAAAATAAAAATAAAAATAATTTTGGAAAAACCTTTCTTTGAAGTATAAAAAAATTAGTATATTCTAGAAAGACCTTTTCAAAAGTTATTTTTGTTCTTTGGAATACACTTTTTTCTATATTTCCAAAAAAGCCTTTCCATGAATATGTTATTGTGTTTCTGGAACAGCCATTCGAGAAAGGTCATTTCGAAAATATAAAAAATAGTTAGTGTATTTCAGAAAAGCCTTTTCAAAATAGGGTCAAGTTTTACGGTTCTCTTTTGTTCTCGACTCCATTTGTGTTGTTCTGTTTTTACATCAGGGTCGTCTGCTGTGGTGTTGGGTTGCAGCAGTGATGTTTAGGTCAAAAATCGTATCGGGTGAAGGTGAGGCTTGCTTGTTTAAGGGAGGGATATTTGTGATTGTTCATGTCTTTGGGGGTGCGAGAACCAAAAAAGGAGATGCAGGAAGTAAAATCCCAATTACTTTTTAAACCATTTATGTGGATTTCATGGTCTTAGTCAAGGCTTAACTAAGGGAGTTGAATCATACACCTCCATACCTGTATCCTACACCTCCCAACTACCTTTGAAATTATTAAATTACCCTTAATGAATTAACACTCCTTCCCCTATGGCGTAGCTCCCTCCCCATCGACGCTCTTCCTACCCCAACGCAGCACACATCCCCCCTGCTTCCTCTTTCGTTCCCTTCCACGTTCGTCATCCAAGATAAGCCCCTGCTTCCTCTTTCGTTCCTTTATAGTGGGTGTGGGGTTGAGTTCTGATTTGGATGTGGATGGGGGTGGGGGTGTGGGTTACAGAACAAATTTCTGGAATGCCTATTTCGGAATGTTTGTTCTGGAACAAATTTTTCATAACAGACATTCCGAAATGATCTTTTCATAAGCAAAACTGCTTTTGGAATGGTCTTTCCATAAATAAAAAATTCTTCTGGAATGGTATTTCCATAAGCAAACAGAAATGATGTTTTCATAAGCATAAATGCTTTCGAAATGCCTTTCCATAAGCTACTTGAGTATGGGATTATTTTCACTTAATTTACTTCAAAATTTATACTTTCAGAGATTATATGCCTCTTGAGTATGCAACTCATGGGAATTTCTCAATGAAATCATATGTGTTTAGTTATGGTGTGATAGTGTTGGAGATTGTATGTGGGAATAGGATCGAAGATTTTTCAAGCCTACAATACTAACTTAACCTTGCTCGATAAGTAAGCATAATGATATGACTGCACTCACAATTTTGATTATGAGCATTTTAGGCACGGAGATTATGGATTGAAGAGAGGGCTTTGGACCTATTGGATGAAGTGTTAAAGGAAAGGTTCACTCCTTTCGAAGCCTTATGATGCATACAAGTGGGCCTGTTATGCGTACAACAAAGACCAGAAGATAGGCTAGACATGTTATCAGTGCTTCTAATGCTGAATGGTGAGAAATTATTGCCCAACCCAAAGCTTCCGGGTTTTACCACACAAGATGTTACACCTGAATCTGATTTTCTACCTACGAATCACTTCTCAGCGAATCGAATATCAATCACAATGTTTGAAGCAAGATAGAATATGAAGGCCAAATATTGATAAGGCTAGGTTTTCCTTTTGATCCAAGATAAATAGCATACTGAATTAGTGAGATAGCTTCTACCTATTAAATAAATTGGAAGAATATCACATTAATTTGTATTCAAGGAATGAGCATTGAATAAGTTTGCATGGGCCTTCATCCTTGTAAACTCCTATCATCAAAGAAATTGACTTTTTAATATAAATACCACGCATTCACCTTACATTGTACGAATATAATCTGTTTGCATTGTCTCTGTTTTTAAATGGTATTGCAAGTTAAGAATCACCAACAAAACAAGTCATGTTTCCATTTTATATTTTACAAGCAGTTAGAATATTGCATTTGGATTACAGAAGGGTGATGAGTACTGAAGTGAGACATATTTTGGAATAGCACTTGGCCAATTTGAACCAACCATTTTATGCTATCACTATATGTTTAATTGCTAGCCATTTTTAGTCCTCACCAACTAATTCAAGTGACACATGGAGCCATGGAGGTAAAACCAAGGAAGGATTTTGTGCTGACAGATTCCACGGACAGTAAATTATAGCCCATTTGTGGCTGCTGTTAAATTATCAATGTATATTCCTCCCAAGATCGAAGATGTAAAACCTTATTTCTGGCGAGGAGACATTCTTGTCATGTTGGAGGCAGGGAGTCGCTGTCCTCAAATACTTCTTAGAATGGGACATCTGGACATAACTTATATAGGTTGTTTTAGAGGATGGTCTCGGAAAGACATGACCTACACATTTTGTGCATAAAATTTTACTTCATGAATTATGAAATTGTGGTTAGTTGTGATACCTATCTACTTGAGATCTACTCAGTTCAGTCAAGATATGTATCGAGGGTATTCACTATCCAGTGCTTCACATGGGTTGATGGGAAGGGATGCATAAATAAAGTATATCACTTTTGCTACATCCAAATCAATACAATGTAATAATTATGCATCCTTTTTCGTCAACCCATGTGAATGATCTTAGTCTGTGAATGATTGAAAAAGGGTACATCTCTGGAATGAAAGTTGGATTGATGGATAGGAAATTTGAAAAGGAATTACCTGTTTAAAAGCATTAATTCATTTGTCAACTGTTCCACTCCTTGATCTAGGATATTTGACGTTGTGAGCTTGTGTCTCAATTTTATCCTATTCATCTTTGTGGTGCCATTTGTTGTTGTTCACTAAGTTTCACTACAATCTTATTCAAGGATAGGTGTAAATAGTGTTTCAATTTAGAGACACAAATTTACAGTAATTAATCAACTTCAAAGAAATCATGCATGTTTAAAATTAACACATCAACTTATAAAATAATCTATTTCAACATACTTCTTAATTATCATTAAGTAAATAATTTATTTGTTGCGCGGGTGTATATCTAGTTATTCCTAAAATAAGAACTAGGCGATCATGGGACTTTATTGGGCCTCTTATATCTGTGAAATCTAGAGCGATACTTTCAAATTCTCGTACAGTGATTGACCTGCATAAACAGATACTTCATGAAAATTCTGAGATAATTCAGTGGTTGGGAGTCTTGGCAGAGCAGACCGAAGTGCATTAACAGGAGTCCAACAGACTAAGTGCGTGTTTAGATACCAACCATAATTGATATTAATTAGCTCCCAATATCATGGTGAATAATTGAAAAATAAGAAGCAATAAAGAGTTGCTTTAATTTGCTCTTACCTTGAAAAAATAATTGATGTGTGGTGATCGTACTGTAAAACCAAACACGCTCTAACACAATGAATGCAAATATACTTGTAAGCCTAATCGTAACATATGGGTATCTTGCATTATTCAGTCTTTAGTCTTTACATGTGCAAATATGCTTTAGAGTTCTTAGATGTGAGAATTAGAAGAGGAAGTGTTGTTGAAGATGAAATATAAAATGATCTCACAATTCTAAGCACTTGATTTAAAAAGAAAAAGCATTATAAATATATTATATATTTTACAATACAATCCAATCAAATCAAATCATAGAAAGTCTCTGGAAACAAGATTTTGCAATTCATTACTTAAATACAAAATATTGTAAACTTAATGCTAAAAAATATCTTGCACTTGTTGCAACCAACGAATCTTTCATCCCAGATCAGAAGTGTGCAACACATCTGCAATAAACTGCAAATTTTTTGCACACGCATTAATATGGTGGATTTCAAGATAAAGACAGAATTGTATTTGTCTATGTAGAATTGTAAATGAATGTAAATATATATCATTATTCTGCAACAACAAAGAAATTTTTATTTGGCTTTGTTTATAGAGGAGCTGTCTTTGCAGTTGCAAAACCTTGGGCAGGACTTGGTGGGATTGGGGAATCAAAACCCCAAACACTTCACCTTTTTTAGTGGGGCTGAGAGCACCCCCTGAGCTTTAGGGGCAATAGCAAGCCCTTTTAGAATCTTCAAATTAATTTACATAGAAAAACTCTCTAATATAAATCAAGTAAATTACTCTGAAATCAACATATAAACGGTAACTGTTACAAAAAATATCTGAGTAGTATAGAGTTACCAATATTATATGAGTAAAAAATAAAACTACCAATATTATAGAGATATGTTATGAAGTATCAATACTGACACGGCGTTTTCAATACGTTTCTGATACTGGACGTCAATACGCTACTTCAAAAATACTAATATTTCGATACATTTCTGATACGTCTTACTATTAAATAATAATTTTTATATAGAGTGTACTTCATATTAATGTTGATAACACAAGTAAAGTTTATTACTAAAAAAAGTGTAAATAACAATTAATTAAATTAAACACAAGGTCAGTTTATAATAAAAAAATAGCCAAAGGAGTACATTAAGCAATAAACGGGGTGCAGGAAGCAAATCAAGCTTAATATAAACATCTTTTCTTCATTCTTCCCCAAGTTGCCGCTGCGCCGTGCTTGCTGTGCCTCATTCTCCATTTCCTCTTCTCCATTTCTGCTTTAGGTTTAGTGCTTCACACATCCCCCTCTTCTTCTTGTCTTTCCTATACAGGTTTGTTCACAGTGCTTTCTCTTCCTCTTCCTCCATGTTATCGGAGGTGAGGCCAGTGCGGTGAATCAATGGCGGAGGAGGAACAACCGATAAGTTGAAATGGAGTATCCCAACGTATCCATATCGGACGTGTGCTTGATTCGGTGAATTTTTTTTTATGCGTATTTGTACTTCATAGGAGATATGTGGGCCATAAAACAAGATAGTCATATACTTATATGAGTGAATTATTGTGAATCATATCTATATTTCCCAAAAATAAGGCTAGTTCTTTTTTATGAGAAACAACTTCTCAATGACTTAATTCACTCGTTAAGAATCAAAATAGGAAATTTCTTAGGGAAGACACAAAAATGGTGCATATTAAACTAAAAGAATAATATGTTGTATTTAGGTATGAAACAATTTCTTTTAAAAAGGAAAAAAGAAAATATCTGAATTGGATAACTTTTTCCTAACTCTTTTTTATTACTTCACTATCGATATATTAAACATAATCAAGGTTTCTATACTTTTATATTCATAAATTTGGTCTCAAACTTTAAAAAGACGTGGATTTAGTTCGTTCTAACTAAGAATTCATCATGTTTTTTAAAGTTCCGAGGGACTAAATCCACGTACTTTTTAAAGTTTGACGAACATAGTTATCAATATACGAGTATAGGAACCTTTGACCGAAAGTATAAGAACTAAAATCACGTTCTTTCCATTTGTTAGTTAAGTTAGGAAGTTTATAAAAAAAAAATAGTTAGGAAGAACAAAAAATTTGGAAACTTCTACCAATTAGATTACTGATAATTTGTACGTGAAGCAATTCTTGATAAATACAACTACGACAAAAGATAAACCATGCATTTGAAAAATAGAAGCTACAACATACCTTGTTGCCTTCGAGACACCAGCAACACTTTGCCACATTCACAACAACCATACATATATGTAGCCTGTCAATCTGTTCAGGAATGTCATGTAAGCATTTCTCCAAGGATTCTAATACGCCCCAAAATCGAATGAAGTATCCAATCTCCAAGGATTCTGGAAAGAGAATTGTTTGACAAGTCTAATTTTCTTAAACCATCAATTTCAGAAAGAGAAGAACGAATTTACCCAATGAAATGATTTCTGGATAAGTCAAGGGAATCCAGTGAACTTAAATTTCCGATCTCTGGAGGAATTTCTCCACTCAGATTGCTTCTTGATAAATTCAAATAAACTAACCCAAGCAAATATCCAACCTCTTTTGGTATTTCACCTGTTAAATTATTACTTGAAATATCAATGCTCTTGAGAAATAATTTTGGATTTCTAAACCCATGTTCCACACCTTTCCACATCCATGTTGTCATACGTATAATCACCCAAACTGAAACTACCGTAAACTTTGAAGTACGATTGTACCAATATAGACGATACATAGGATCACTTCTGTTGATGCTTTTTTCAGACAATGCAGTAAAATTCTTTAAGAACGTTTTGAATTCCTTTGGATAACTTATTCCGTGAAAGACCCAACAATTGAATGTGCTTCAAATATATAGCAAAGTTGATTGGGAAGATTTCCAGAGAAGTTATTCCCTCGCATGTTCAAGATTATCAGTTGTTGCATACTTTCTCCAATCCATGATGGTATTGACCGGATAACATATTTTCACCCACATCAAGCATAATTAAATTGCTGCAAGTCTTCAAAGTAGAAGGCAATCCACCCATTAAATTATTGTAGCCTAAAACCAATGCTTTCAATTTAACAAGGGTGCTCAAGGAAATAGGAATCTTCTCAGACAATTTATTGTGGCTTAAATCAAGAACCAGTAATGTATCTAGATACTTCCAACAATCTGGAAGTTGTCCCTTTATTTGATTGTTTGATAAATCTAAAATGCCCAAGTTTCCAGCTGCAGTTTGGTCACACAAGAATGAAAACAAACCCCGAAAGTTTATTATGAGTGAGCTTTAGCTTCGAAGCTTGTAGCAAAAATGACGGAACTTTGCCCTTAAATTGATTTGAATTCAGAATTATAGATGGTCTATTAAGAAGCTTTAGTGGTAAATTCCGAACTGAACCTGTGAGATTGTTGTGTGACATATTCCATTTTTGCACATTTTGCAAGTTCTTCCACAACCATTCTGCTACTGAATCATTAAGCCCACTATCAGAAAATTCCAGAAAAGTTATGGAAGAGTCTTGAGCCAACTAGGAAAAGTGGGGCCCAACTTGCAAGATCTGAGCCCCAATGATTCTAATTGGAATGTAGGAACCCAATTAGGGATAAATTTCAGAGACAACGAGTCCTCTGATAGGTACAAGTATTCCAATTTGGAAAAATTAGAAAAATGGGATTGGTGACATCACCCTCCAAAGAATTCCCAGCCAAGGAAAGATGCTCCAACTCTGATAGCAATCCAATGCTTTCAGGTAACATGCCAGAAATCCGCTTATGCTAAGGACAAATATATAAATATGTGGCTGTTGCACCATGAAGAATTTTGGAAGAAGCTAGAAATTTCCCCATTCAACTTGTTATTTCAGAGGTCTAAACTCTGCAATGCGCACATGTTCCCAAAGAAAGTTTGAATCTCGCCTTGCAGTTTGTTATTAGAGAGGTCAAGAACTTCAAGAGAGTTCATTACTTTCACAAATCCATCTGGAATGAGACCTTCTAACATGTTATAATGAAGCTAAAGGTTACGAAGATTGGTGGTGAAGTTAAAGAACCAGTAAAATATAGTTGATGATTTCAATAGATTGAGGGAGAGATCAAGGGAAGCAAGAGAAGATGAAGAACTCATAATGGAAGTAGATGACATAAGAAAACTTCCATCCGTAAGACTACACTTCTCCAAATAAAGATTTTGAAGTTTTGAGCTGAAGTTGAAACTACCTTGAAAGACTGATGATGATGTCATATTATTATAGGAATGGTCAAGGATCACAAGAGAAAAAAAGTCTTGGCAGAGAGGAGATGAGAAAATAATGTTATTATCACGAAGATAAAGCTCCTGAAGATTAAGGTTGAAGTTTGATTACTCTTATCTTACCATTCTTCATGCATATGGGGGAAAAATAGAATTTATAACAAAAATTCAATAATTATATAATTGTGTAATAAAATTATTTCATATATTAACTACAGGTCCATCAAGCTCTACTTCATATTGTACCAACAAGTTCAAAAAACTAAAATTTCATTAGATAATTCGACAAAAAATGATTTTAAAAATTTTAATAAATAAAAAATATAACTATGATTTTATTTTTACATTATCAATGGAATTTTTGTAATTTCATTAAATGACAAGTGAGCTGCACATTAAAGTATTTGAGTTTGTCACTTTAACGAACACACGATGCTGAGAAAAGTCTATGTAAAATTAAAACAAACAAGGCTTAAACAACCTTTTGGCTCCTAAAATTAGAGTGTTTTTGTTTTAGTCTTTCAAAGTTTTTTTATTTTAGTCCTAGTAAAAAAAATTAAAAAATAGTATCTATTGTTAAATAAGAACTTAATTGACAACATAACATGTAATTATACTAATAATCTATTGACTTGTCATGTCATCAAAGATTTTAATAATAAATAATCTATTGAGTGAATTTCATTTACTGATATACCCTAGTGTATATCTTCATGATAATTGTGAATAAATTCATAAAGGGTCTGTTTGGATATAAGTTTCTCTAGAAACATTTCTAAAAAAAATAAAAAGAAAAAATAAAATGAACTTCTCCATAAGCTAAAATGAGTTGTACATTAGTTCATTTGTAGATGTCATCTCATCTTTTACAGAAAGTATATTGGTGAACTTCGAAAAATTAGTTAATAGAGAACTTATTTTTGTTTATGAAAAAATTCATTTCATTTTTTATTTATTTTCTTTTTTAGAAGTGCTTCTAGAGAAACTTATCCAAACAGGCCCAAAATGTGATAAGACCAGCAACCTAAAACTAGCTTGATGCAAATTTTAATGCTCTGCTTACAACTTTTGGAGAAGCAAAAGTGCATGTACAGCAGGGGTCTAACACAAGGATGCAAATATGCTGGTATTAACTAGAAACAAATAGGGTATCTTGCATTGTTCTTTTCATGTACAAATAGAGAATATAGCAAAAAGCATTGTTGAAGATGAAATGGTCAAATTTTAGATATCACAGATCTAAGCACATTAATGAAAAATAAACAGCATTACAAATATATTATACAATAAAATACAACAATATCATACTAAGTTTCTGGAAACAAGATTTTGCAGTTCATTACTTAAATACAAAACATTGTGAACTCCTATACTAAAGAAATATTTCGCACTTGTAGCAGAAAACAATGCTTTCTTCTCTGATCAGAAGCGTGCAGCACATCTGCAACAATCAGCATTTTTTTTTTTTTTTACAATAATTAATGTGGTGGATTACAAGATCTATACAGAATTATATTTGTTCATATAAAATTGAAAATGGAAGTATACATGCAGTGACCATGGCCCCCCAAGTTTTTCAAAAATGTATTTAAAATGCCATTAAAAAGAATTACGGTCCCCTTAAAATTTACGAAAAAATATTAAAAAAATAATACATGCCATGTTAGTTGACACTTAAGGAGAGAAAAAGAAAAAAAGAAAGAGAAGTATAAGTATGATAGGTAATATAATATGATAGTGTGATAGTAAAAAGTGAGATAAAAAGAAATTAAAAGTAATAATAAAGTATTTGTAATGTTCAAGTTCATGTATGATTATCCAAAATCATTTTATATATCTAACTTTTTCTCATATATTACCTCTATTCACATATTTAAAAAATAAATAACTAATTTATCAAAATAAAAAAATAGTCAAGTTAACTATTTTAATTTATAATGTCATAAATTTAAAGTTTATTCTAGTAATACTCATCATAGATTTAAATAGTTTAAGTAATGATTATATTTAATAACATTATTGAGTAAATTTTTCACCTATGAGATTGACTTAAATTGTTAATAAACCAATAAATATATCAACTTCTGTATGAAATGATTGATGGGCTAATTTGTAAACTTCACAATAAAAAGTATAGATGAAATGCATCTATTTATTTCTTGTATAAATATATAATTAACACATTTGAAAGAGTTTGTGTTTCTAATAATTAGGAAGAAAAAAATGTATCTATTTATTTCTTATATAAATGATCAAATTAATTAGATAGTAATGTGTTTATGTGTAATACAGTTGTATATTTTTCTTTATAAAAAATATTAAATTTTTTTATAAGTCAAATATTAATTGTTAGTTTATTATTTTGTTATTAAAATAGATTCTAATTCACAATCCCTCCCTCCTTTCTTCTCTCTTAAACCACAAAATTAATCTTATAACTCAAAAAAAATATTATATATATATATGTATATAATATTAAATATTTTTATATTTTTTATAATGTAAAGATTTAAATTATTATTATTATTTTTCTTGGCCCCCTCTAAGTGAATTCCTAGCTCTGCCCATGTATATGATAATATTGTAACAACAAGCACTTCATATTTGGCATTGTTAATAGGGGAGTTGCCTTTGCTGTCGAGGGATTGGGAATCGAAACAAATTGTATCTGTTTCGAAAAATTATAGTAATCACTGCCTTTGAATAGAATATTAGAATATAGTAACGACCAGTATAAGAGAAGCATGGACGATAGAACAAGTTAGTCATATATGCTGAAACAGTACATAGGAGCTAAAATATGTTACAAGAAATCCCTCATAAAGTGTAGATGGCTGCATCATAAAAAATGTGAAAACTGAAGAATTTGTGATTTGAGAATAATAACTATTTCCCAAAATTTCTATGGGAAAAACCTTTCAATAACTTAATGCACTCATTAAGAATCAAAATAGGAAATTTCGTAAGAGACAAAAAATGATACATATGTAATAAATTAAGAGTGCAATATGCTGCAGGTAAGAAACAATTTCTTTTAAACAAAACAAAAAAAAAAAATCTCAATTGGAAAACTTTATGCTAACTCTTTAATCCATTATTATTAAAATCGGTTCAAACCGGCCGGTTGAACCGGAAACCGTAGCATCAACTGGGTCAGGTTGACTAATGAACCAACCATGCATGTGGCCCGGAGAAAACCGGGCGATTTTGGGAAGAACCAGAAACCCGGTCGGTTTTTAGGACCCAGACCGGGTTGGTGAAGAAAAAAAAAACTTCAACGACATCGTTTTGGTGCCCAAAGGAAAAAAAAAGCTTTAGAGTTCAGACGCACAAAAAGCAAAAAAAAAAAGCTTCAACTTTTCTTCATCTTCACGCTCACCACAGCAGGGCAAGCCATCTTTGTCGTCGGTGTTGTCGTAGCTTCATGCCATCTCCGTCGTCATACTCACCTCCAATGCACACACAAGGCTTCACTGTGGTTTCATGGTTTCAAGGTGGGGACGGTTTGTGGAGGTTCATGGACATGGTGTGTGTGGTTGAAGGGGGCTTCAAGATTTGGGGGTGTTTTGTAGTGGCTATGGTTTGTTGTGGAGGTGATTTGTGGAGACAGTCGCAAAACAAAGCACTGGAGACGTGAACGTGAGGCTACGGAAGAGAAGCCTGGGCTTTTTATTGGGGGAAGAGAAGACAAAGTGTTATATATATATATATATATATATATATATATATATATATATATATATATATATGGATTGGGGTTTTTTATTTTGGGCCCCCAGATCTGATTTACTTTCTGCACTCCCTTTATTGCTTACTGTACTCTTTTTGACTTTTTTTTTATTAAAAATTGGACTTATGTTTTAATTTAAATAATTGCTATTTACACTCTTTTTTTATTAATACACTTTACTTATGTTATCAACTTTAATACTGCAATTGTATATTAAATTTTTTATTATATTTTTCTAAATTAAATAATATTAGTTATATATTTATATATAACATAATTTTAAATTTTTTAACATAGACCGAGTCAAACCAGACCAATTGCTAACTCACTGATTAAACCACTGACTCACTGATCCACTACCTCAACCGGGTCAATGATCAGACCGGTTTTTATAACATTGCTTTAATCATAAAGACATCTAAAGACAGTATACTAAAGCACTCACCTGAATAAAATGTTATCCTAGCTATTTAATACAAGCAACTATTCCATCAATGAATTATTAAACAAAATTAAACATTTCAAAAATATGAGTTATTTTTTTAACACTTACAAAGTAGCACTCTAGTTAAAACAATAATTATTAGAGTTAGCACTAATGAATTTATTAAGTTGGGATGCAGAAATAAATTTATAACTTCTAACAATTGGGATGAAGCTGATATATAAAAAACAAAGAACATAAACCATGAACTTGAAAAATAATATCCAGAACATACCTTTTTGCCTTCGAGCGATCAGCAACAGTTCCCACATTCAGCATAACCATACATATACATAGTCTGTTAATCTGTTCAGAAACCTCGTGTAAGCAATTCTCCAAGGACGCCACAGTAGTAATGGCCCTAATAAGCCCCAAAATCCAGTGAAGTATCCAATCCCCAAGCTAATGTATAATCCCTCATAGAAAACTGAATCATCACCATTGGCTGGTGGTTCATGACGCTCTGCTGTTGCCTGATCTCCATCCCCAGGACAAGTTTTGTTAAGTTGTTCACCACAAAGATCAATATTTCCTTCAAAACTAGAGGCTTCAAAGGTTTCAAAATGTCTTCCTGATGGGATTCTCCCAGAAAGAGAGTTGTTTGACAAGTCTAGTTTTCCCAAATCATCAATTTCAGAAAGAGAAGAAGGAATTCTCCCAGAGATGTGATTTCTTGACAGGTCAAGTGATTCTAGTAAACGTAAATTACCAATCTGAGAAGGAATTTCTCCACTCAAATTGTTTCTTGATAGATTCAAAGAAACTAATCCAAGCAAATATCCGACCTCTTTTGGTATTTCACCCATTAAATTGTTACTAGAAAGATCAATGCTTATGAGCTTTAACTCTGGATTCTTGAACCCCCGTTCCACACCTTTCCACATCCATGTTATGTCAAGCATATAACTTATACTTCCTCTATAACCAGTGTAATTATAAAAATATATATGAGACATAGTGTCACTTGAGTTGATGCTCTGTTCAGACATTGCAGTCAAATTCTTTAAGCATGTTGGAATTCCTCTTGACAAGTTATTCCTTGAAAGATCCAACAATTGAATACGCTTCAAATAACAGAGATGAATGGGTAGATTTCCTGAGAGGTGATTTCCTCGCATGTTCAAGATTATCAATTGCTGCATACTTTCTCCAATCCATGATGATATTGGACCCGACAACATATTTTCACTCAGGTCCAGCATAAATAAACTACTGCAATTCTTCAAAGAAGAAGGCAACTCACCCATTAAACCATTTTTTCGTAAAACCAAGGCTTCCATATTAACAAAGGCGCCCATGGACTTAGGAATCTTCCCTGACAATTTATTGCTGCTTAAATCAAGAAACAGTAATCGCTTTACTGAATTCCAACAATCTGGGAGTTGCCCCGCTATTTGATTGTCTGATAGATCTAACATGACCAAATATGCAGCTGTGCTTTGGTCACATAAGAATGAAAACAAATCTGAAAAATTATTTTCAGAGAGCTCCAGCGCGGAAGCTTGTAGTAAAAATGATGGAATTTTACCCTCAAACTGATTTGAATATAGAAGTATAACCGGTCTGTGAAGAAGCTTCAACGATGTATTAGGAATTGCACCAATGAGATAATTGTTGGACATATTTAACAATCTCATATTTTGCAAGTTCTTCCAAAACCAGTCTGGTACAGAGTCATTAATCCCGTTATCAGAAATAACAAGCTGATACAAATAACTTTGAGTCTTGAGCCAACTAGGAAACGTGGGGCCCAACTTGCAAGATCCGAGTCCCAAGCCTAATAATTGGAATGGAGGAACCCAATTAGGGACAAATTTCAGAGACAACGAGTTCTCTGATAGGGACAAGTATTCCAATTTGGAAAAATTAGAAAAATGGGATTGAGTGACGTCACCCTCCAAAGAATTCCAAGCCAAGGAAAGATGCTCCAACTCTGATAGCAATCCAATGCTTTCAGGTAACATGCCAGAAATTCGGTTATGAGCTAAGTACAAAGTTTTAAATATGTGTCTGTTGCACCATGAAGAATTTTGGAAGAAGCTAGAAAATTCCCCATTCAACTTGTTATGTGAGAGAAATAACCTCTGCAATGTGCACATGTTACCAAAGAAAGATGGAATCTCTCCGTGAAGGTTGTTATAGGAGAGGATAAGAGCTTCAAGAGAGTTCATTACTTTCCCAAATCCATCTGGAATGGGACCTTCTAACATGTTATATTCAAGGTTAAGATTATGAAGATTGGTCGTGGAGTTAAAGAGCCAGAGAAATATAGTTGATGATTTCAACATATTTGAGGATAGATCAAGGGAAAGAAGAGAAGATGAAGAACTCATAATGGAAGTAGATGACATAACAAAACCTCCATCCGTAAGACTACAATTTTTCAAATAAAGATTTTGAAGTTTTGAGCTGAAGTTGAAACTACCTTGAAAGACTGATGATGTCATATTATTATAGGAAAGGTCAAGGATCACAAGAGAAGGAAAGTTTTGGCCGAGAGGAGATGACAAAACAATGTTATTATCAGAAAGATAAAGCTCCTGAAGATTAAGGCTAAAGTTTGACAACTGTTGAAATGTTGAGGATGTCAGCTTATTTGAAGAAAGATCAAGGATGGCAAGAGCAGTGGAAAAGTTGGAAGGTGAATAAAACAGAGATTGAATATTTGTATCTGAAAGAGAACAATCAAATAGCCTCAACTCTCTTAAGTTTGGAATAAGCTTGCTGATCATTTGTAGCCAGTGATGAGAAGAGGAAAGGTTGTGTAGGTAACTTAGCTTAAGTTTTGTCAAGGAAGAGAGATTAGTCAACCACTCTGCATCCTTAGATTTGACATCAAAATTGCCACCAAGTCCAAGACTGTGCAACAAAGGAAGATTCCAAACCTGGAAAGGGAGTGCTCCCGAAAATGAATTTGCACTAAGATCAAGATACCTCAACTGTGAGAGATTTCCAAGTTGATAAGGGAGTTCCCCATCGAGATCATTATCACTTAGATCCAGATACTGTAAATGTGTAAGCTTTCCAAATTGATGAGGGATTTGTCCATGGATATAATCATTTCTACGTAGATCCAGAGACAGTAAATGTGTAAGCTTTCCAAGATCAGAAGGAATGCTCCCAATCAATACACAATTAGAGAGATTGAGATATCTTAACTTGGTGAACGAGCCCATGAGTTCTGGGATATGACTCCCTAGAAAACAATTATTGCTGAGATCCAAGTGTTCAATATTTTCCAGGGCAATCAATGAAGAGATATTGATTGCATCTCTCAAATACTGTCGATCATGACCACGGAGATGAAGAGTCTGAACATGACCAGTTTCATTGTTGCATTGAATGCCCTTCCATTTGCAACAGTCTGTGTTATTGCCATCGTCCCTCCATGTAGACAGCATGCCATAGTGATCTCTGAGGCCTTGTTTGAAGTTGAGGAGTGCTTGTCTCTCACTCTCAATGCACTTTATTTCTGCGCTATTGGGAAGCAAGTTGAATCCAAGAATGGATCCTGCAGCATGCAATAAAAGCAACACAAGTGCATAAAATAGTTTCAGAAAATAACTACTCATTATATTTTTGTTGATAAGAAATGACTAAGAGTAAAACAAAGATCGGTTACTGTGATCAGTTTTCTCTTTAATTTTGAAGTATGAAAGATGGAGTTTGCGGCAGGATTTATATAGCTGATAGTATGGCTAAATGACAGAGTTGTTAATTCTCGTTCACTTATGAAGAAAACAAAATAAGGAAATTTTATCTTTAAAGAAACTTTATTTTTAAAATTAAAATACGAAAAACTCCATATACGAGGTTTATATATTGTAATTTCCTTTATTACACTAAGGTGATAAGCAACTTAAACTAGTTTTCTTTTTTGTATGATTTATTGAACTATTATTTATTCATAATTCTTATAAGTTGTGATTTGATTTTTTTTTTCTCTTTAATTAAGAGAAGGCTTTTAAAAATTACTCTTATAAAGTCTTACCATTCTTCATGGGGAAAAAATAATTTATAATAAAAATTTAATAATTGTATAATTGTGTAATAAAATTATTTCATATATTAATTACAGGTTCATCAAGCTCTACTTCATACTGTACCAACTAGTTGTAACAACTAAAATTTCATCAGATAATGCAAAAAAAAAAAATAATGTTAAAATTTTCAATAATAAAAAATATAACTATGATTTTATTTTTAAATTATCAAGGGAATTTTTGTAATGTCATTAAATGACACATGAGCTGTACATTAAAATATTTGAATTTGTCACTTTAACCAGCACATGATACTGATAAAAGTCTATGTCAAATTAAAACAAACAAGGCTTAAACAACCTTTTGTGGCTCCTATAAATTAGAGAGTTTTTTGTTTTATTCTTTCAAATTTTTTTTATTTTAGTCCTAAAAAAAATTTAAAAATAGTCCTTATTGTTAAGACTATTAATTGACTACATAAAATGTAACTACATTAACCATCTATTGACTTGTCATGTTATCAAAGATTTTAACAATGAATGATGTGTAATTAATTTTTAAAATAAATCTTTCTCATCAACTAATCCAACATCATCAATTTTTTTGAACATATGAGAATTTAAAAATCCAATTTGCTAAAATTTACACATGACAGTTTATCAAATTCATTGGTAACGTGACAAATTAATAGACTATCAATATCATTGTCACATAATCAATAAATATTGATAGTTGATAGCAAGGACTAAAACCAAATATTAAAATTACAAGGATTAAATATATATATATATATATAAAATAAAGCACTAAAAGAATCCCCAATTTTATAGGGACAAAATATTATTTAAGCCCACCAAGAAATATGATGTGTTATTTTGTCAAAGTACAAGAAATTCATGATCAATTTGTCCTTGCGTGAATGTTTTGTATAGACTAGCAATTTCAAGTCTTTGCACTTGTCCCCAAGAAATAAAAAAGTCTTTGCACTTGTTTTTAAACTCACGGAGAGGAGATATTTTGCATCAGTTAAAAAGGACTTTCTATATCAATTCTACAATCAATATGTAAAACTTCTCTATGTAAAATGTATTCCCTTTTTTATATTAGTTGTTCTGTAACCAACATAAAAAGTGTCTTTCTTTATTAGTTATGAACACAATCAATCTAAAATTGTCACTCTTTTTGTTATCAATTTCTCTCCCACAATAATCAACCCACATGCACAACAAAATCACACCTCAATTGTTCTTTTCCCCATTCAGATCATCACTCTTAAAATGAAAGGGAACAAAGCAACCACAAAATGTTAAAAGAAAAACCATAAAGAACAAAACAATCCTTCTCCTCAACAAGTAAGTTTGGATGAATTACAACAAACACAAGAAAAAAAGTGAAATATAAAGTCAATCCGACATGTTGATCCAACTTAACTCACGCTTAACTTGCTAAATATATAGGTTGAACTTATTTTAATAAACATTTTAGAAAAATAAGAAAAATCTTAATGTTTAATTACTAGCATGCTCTAATGTAAGGTCCTAATATATTTTCTAATTCAAGAAAATAAATGAAATGACAAAAATTCCTAAGTATTTGGTATGCTCCCTTCAAGCCTAGAAGACATATTCTCCTAATTGTGAACCAAATGAAAGGTTTATATTGTTATTAAGGAAAAGCAAAGAAGGCACTTAGCCAATGTAATAAGAGAAAATTTTGGGACAGCGAGGTAGTTGTTGTGGTTTCAGTGGTAAAGGAATTGAGATGGTGGAAAAATTAAAAGAAGAGAAATATTGTTAATGACTGTCTAGTACTCCTTTTTTGGTTATAAATAAAGAAGAAAAAAATTATTTTTCTAATGCTGTATATTATTGTCTAAAATTTGTTAGAAATTATAAATTTGAATTGGTGAGCTCTATTTCTTATTTAATGATAATATATTTCTTAATTTAGATGTGAAATCATTAAAATTTATGTTTTTTTTTTATAAATTTCAATGCATACTCTTTTTTCGTTATAAAGAAAAACCTATTTTTTTTTTCTAATGTTGTATCTTATTGACTAAAATTTGTTAGAAATTATAAATTTGAATTGGTGAATTCTATTTCTCATTTAATGATTATATATATTTCTTAATTTAGATGTAAAACTCTTAAAAATTATGATTTTCTATAAATTTCAATCAATAATAGAAAAGAGTATTGTTAATCTTCCTCAAAAATAAAAATAGGTGTAAGGTGTATAAGAGAAGAAAAATAAAAAGGAGAGTGACGGAAATGTGTGTATTCTGCCAATTTAAATTTTCTTTCCTTCTAATTTTTTAAATTCAAATTTTAAACCTTTTTTATCCTTTTTCATTTTCTTTCCTCTCTTACAAAACATACGTAAGTTGCACGTTAGAGTATTTCTAAATCTTTCTAGGATTGATATCATACTAAGAAAAGTCTACTTAGAACTAAAACCAATAAATATCAGTTGTCATTTTGCGAAAGCACAGAAAATGCAAGCTTAATTTGTCTTGATATAAAATTTCTACAAAGACTAACAATTTCAAAGTCTATGCAAATTTTTTACTTTTTAAATTTGATGTGATTGTGTGCTTAATTTTCTAACCCATTAAAAAAGTTAGAAAACATAGAATGAAATACATAAAAAAATTTAAAGGTAAAACGAGAATTTTTGCTAAAGCACAGAAAATGCAAGCTTAATTTGTCTTGACATAAAATTTCTACAAAGACTAACGATTTCAAAGTCTATGCAATCGTTTTACTTTTTAAATTTGATGTGATTGTGTGCTTAATTTTCTAACCCATTAAAAGAGTTACAAAAAAATAGAATGAAATACATAAAAAAAAAAAATTAAAGGTAAAACGAGAATTATGTTTTCAAACAATAAAAGTTAATAACTGGTACACCTC